>SCLH01000889.1:120182-148376 GCA_004367855.1 Oikopleura vanhoeffeni
TTCATAATTGTGATAGAATTCACACGCTATGTCTCCATTTGAACCATCTTCAATTTGCAGGTTGGCGCGTAAAGTGTCCCAGATATTTGACCCCGAAATTCGACACCGCCTTCAATTTTGAGTAAGAAGCAGTTGCAACGCAAATTTGAAATCTCCTGGAAAGTTGCCATAATATAACGAAGAAAGATGTGTTGAATAGCTTTAAAATATTATTTTAAATTTGGACTCTTTAATAGATTTTATCATTTGCTACATTACAGGAGATGGTGGGTCTCCATCTTATCTTTTGAGTTAGAACAAATGACACCACTATAATTATTAATTGAGATCTCCAGAGTGGTTATCTGTCGAAAAATATTTGGGAAAAAAAATTTGGGAAAAAAAAATTTTCAGAATTTTTTGGGTTATTTCTAATCGTAAAAATGTAATTTTGGTGAACGAATATACATTAAAAAAAAACTTTTGGTGTGTTTATGACTGACATATTATGAAAATTCTACGATTCCGGGAAAGGCAAATTTCAAATTTCGAGTTTTTTCAAATCAGCTCAAGGCGCCCTTTTGTCGAATTTCGCAAAGCTATATCAAGCTGGCAATTGTCTGAATATGCCATATACAAATTCCTCATAGTTACTATGTAACAATACCGCGACAAAATGTTCGCCCAAAATAACAAAAACCCAGAATTGTGCAGGTGATTTTTGCACTCGAGTTGTTTGTTGAAACAAAATTAGTCCATAATGTCTCGGAAGATAACAATTCTCATGAAAGTTTCTAAACGGTCGAGGTTCTTAGCTTTCGCAGTAGTAACTGAATTGTTTCTATCATGGTCGATGAATCATGACTCATGATAATCATTGAACCATAACAAATTTATTGGATAAACAAAGCCAAATATTATATTTTGAAGACCCTACACTCCTTAAAAAATGATAAATTCAAATAATCGGGAGTGATTAGCGAAAAGGCGGATGTAGGTTAAGAAAAAGCCATCAGGTAGGAACGGCAAAACATTTTGCTTAACATTGTTTTACATTTTATTGTAGCCCTTAAACAATATTATTTTGTACAAATTTTTTTAATTGTCATCTGCTCCTTGAATATTGTAAAACGGTTTAAAAGAGCAGCTGACAATTTTTGTAACATTTTACGGAACTCATCGTGATATTTTTTCGGGCTAGAATATTTGAACATAATTAAAAAAATTTTATCAAAAACAAATTTTTGCCGTTTTACTTACCAAGGTATTATCTTCAACATAAAGTGTTTTTGCAAGCACATTTTTATATATTATTTTTACCAACGGGAAACTCCATCTCAAAAACGTTTACTATCACTATAGCGCGAGTTCGAATCCCACTATGTTATCTTAGTGATTGCTTGAGTGAATTAAAACACCGATTAAATTAAGCGGTGTCAAATATCAAGCACCCTGCCTTATAATCATACTCAAGACAATCACTAGTAAGACAACATTAGTGGGATTCGAACACGCGCTATAGAGATAGTAAAACGTTTTTTTGAGATGGAATTCCGTGTGGTTAAAGTATAATTCTCAAAATGATTTCGATTAATTTAACGTCAAATCTAGAAAACTATTTAAATTACTTAATATGATTGGGCATAAAAGGACTATAAAAATTAACAGACTGATTTTTAATAGTGTAATTTTTGTGGATATCGGATAAAACAAATTATTTTAATATTAGATGGATAAAGGCTCTTGCCGTACTGATCTAAATATTAAATAATGCAAAATTTCGAAATATGTTGGGTGACCGGTCAAATTTAATCTGATACTTTATTGGCTCATTTTGAAATTTAAGGTCCTGATTGGCGGTTGTTTTTTCAAATAATCAAGATTTTTATTTTCTCGTTTGTTTATGCGTTTTTTGTAGGGATACATGTGATTTTTTGGAATATTAAGGGCCTCGGTGCCATTTTTGACAGGATTGCACTTTTTTCAATTTTTTTTGTTAAAGAAACTTTTTGCGACTTCGAAATTTTAGGATAAAAACATTTTCAAACATTAGTTTTAACTTTCAGCTTAGTTTGTATGATCTGTATTTCTTCTGATTGGATTATTTTTTTTGTTTTATAAATCGTCTTTTGAAATAACACTAAAAAAAACGCGCGGTTTGCTATTCGAAGGTGGTCTAATTACAGTAAAATTTATTTTTATTTTTATTAATAAGGAACTTTAAAAATACGGTCCTGTTCACGTTAAAAATTTATTTTGTTTAATATACGATGTTTTATCGAAATGAAAATTTAAGTTTCGAAAAAAGTCGAAAAAAAAAGGAAATTTTAGCACATCAAAAATAATTTTTTTCATGAGTAAATGGAAATAAGTTAAAAATCATCCGACAAGTCAGCTTACCAATTGAGCAAGTCTCGGTGAAATGATAAATTGTTATATGCTATTAAAGAGGGCTAACGTAGATTTCGCGAACCGTATTTTCATTTCAAAAAAGTATGTGATTAGAGTATAAACAAGGGCGAAGAAACAAAACGAAAGCATATTAAATATAGTTGAAAGTAGCTATTTCAATGTTTTTCAGGCTTAGGAGTCCAAAAAATTAGTTTTGAAATTTTTGAACAAGAAGATTGAGGAAAAATTTTTAAAATATTTTCTAATTATTTTTGACCAAAAATCACTAAACCATGCATATGGTTTTTCAAAAAGCATATAAAAAAATAGTGGTCACCTAGTCGAAAAGTTAAAGTAGCCATATTGTTAGAGTTCTTTTTCGTTGATTTGAAACAAATTGAAAAAAAAATGTAAATCGAAAATACGGCATTGTATATTTTATGTTTGGAACTGTTATCCAAAATTTCTCATAAATTTCTCGAATTCGAAAAGTTATAATTCGAACTCAAAAAATTTTTCTTAAAAAGCCAGCTAATGCAAAAATTCGCTAGTTACAAAAATTGCCTGGATATGAATCATCACTTTGATTGGTTATATGTGGGAAGAATTATCGATCCAGTTAAAAGTTTTTTGTCATCAAAATTCCCATATCAGTATTCTTCAAAATGCACCGAGGCCCTTAAGATGCGTCGATGTTTAGTAGTAATGAGACTAGTTTTAGTCCAATTTCGAATACTTTTCTTCCTCTAGCATAGCTGTGCCACTCGGGATTATTCTCGTTATTTGTCATTGAATGCTCAGCCCTTAATGTTTTTTATATTTGGAGCTCATCCACGGCCAAAACTACTCTAATAAAATTACTTATATCCCTATTCACATTTTTGAATATCCGGCCTTCATATTATTAGATTAACTAAAAATTATTAGATAAAAATATTTAATAAAATATTTAGAATAAAAATATTCAATAATATCACATTGAATAAGGATACATTTAGCAATATCCAGGAAACCATAATGCTATTTTTTATTTAGAACAAATTTTTTATCAAGTTAAAAAAAAACAGTGAAAAAATTGTAATCACGCCATATTTTGGAAAGAACAGTCTAATTAGCGGAATATTTCTAAATATAATAATAAATTTTCGGGCCCTAGATGTACGTTGTTATTTCAATGTTTAAAAAAAATGACTTTATAAATTATTAGATTCTAGTTGGGTCTTGGCCACCCTTCAAAAACTCACGGCCACTCAAAATGCATCAAATCGCATTCAAAATAATTATGATACCGTTTAATAAAAAGTTAATTAAAAGTTATCGGATACTGAAGAATAAAATACGTTTTCTATCTAAAATAATGTTAGTTTAGTGGCGAGAAAAATAATTCTTAACTTCAAATGCTCTTCTGAAAAAACCGGTAGTAGGTGGATCAATGAGACGCGGATACATATATATATCCTTTACCAACTAAACTTCATCTAAAAACGTTTACTATCCTATAGCGCGTGTTCAAATCCCACTAATTGTTGTCTAAGTTAATTGTCTTAGTGATGCTTTGAGTGATTACACACGGATAAAATTTAGCGTCCCAATCTCAAGCACCCCTTGCCTAAAATCAAAATCAGACAATCACTAAGACAACCATAGTGGATTCCGAAAAAAGATATTTATCAGAAGAAAATTCTAGGTAAGGAATCGTTGGATTTAAATCTAAGGGTCTTTAAATTCACTACATTAAATATAATTGCATCGCTTTTTCATACTGATGATTCTATGATTTTACTAAAGTTTATAAAAATTATTGATAAAAATACAAGAACTACTCAGTTCCTATCTCAAAATTTCTCAAAAAATTCTCTAGAAAATAACGTTTTTCCATCCTTTTTCTTCTTTTTTGCATATTCTTTGCTTTTACCTTCTAAAAAGTTTGCGCTTCTTTCCCATTCAGGAAGCCGGGTCTTAGATTACTAAGTATATTTGTACATATTTCAGCAAACATCAGTTACAGTGGGTGAGACCAGATGGGCAACACACGAGCTTTTTGAAAAAGTGTTGCCGTTGTCTCAATGTTGCCCATTGGTCTCATAATGGTGTTGCCATTGGTCTCACTAGTCCGATTTTTTATTTTGATACATTATTAATTGAACATGTATTTCTAAAACTTAAACACAGTTTTTCGATATGTTTTTCTAGATAATAAAATTTAACAATCATATTGTGATATTTTAAAAATATATTCAAATATATTATTTAATTAAGTATAAAAATTTATCAAAATTATTGGTAAATCGAGAGGTTTGCCATTGGTCTCATAGGTCTGACAAATCAAATCTGCGAAAAAGTGTTGCCCATTTGTCTCACTGTTACCCATTGGTCACTGTTGCCATTGATCACTGTTGCCCCATTGGTCTCACGCACTGTATCACAGATAATAAACATAGGTTTTTTATGTTGGAAAATTTTCCCTTTTTCATTTAATTGTGAGATTTAGAAATTTAATTTAGAGCAAAAAATTTTTACGAGAATTGGATGGAGATCAGAATTAAAACATTGTTCATATCCTTGTATATCCCCTTATCACCTTTTGGTTAGAATGCGTAAAGCCATTGGAATTGCTTGAGCAAACTGAAGTTCGGAGTGAATGTCGTAGAAGAATTCTTAGTCTTAAAAAATGTGAGTAAATTGAACGAGATGTGATCGAGATTTAAACCTACGCGCGTTTAAATTGAGGAAAGTTTCCTTTCACGCGCTGCGCCCTCTTAGGGGCTTAGCTTGAGAAAAATATTGAAAGAGGAAAGACTCTTTCTGAAATAGCCTTTGCGTAATAGCCTAGCGAATAGCATCTTTATTCATCTTTAGCTCATTAAATTTTATTCAATGTCCCCATTATTTGGAACTTTTTAAGAAAGTTATAATGTCTGAAATGAATTTAATAAAATTTAACAAAACTTTGTTACTAAGCAGCAGTTTGAGCCTAAAAAATGAGTTTTTAAATTGAAAAAACCTGTAATAAGAAAAAAAATAGATGTTACTATTTCTTATGAATGGCGTTCTAAGTATGCAAGTTCCACCTTTGTGTTTAGCCAGAACTTTTTTCGATAATTAGTAAAACTTTGATTTAAAGATTGTGAACATTAAATGCAAAGCTTTAAACTAACCGCAGGCAGAACGGCAGGGCAATTTTAGGTAAAACCATCATTGTTTGTGACTTAATTTGTTGTTGAACTAGGCCGAAAAAATCAGTTTTTTGAAAAAATCTAACTTTTTGTTAGTTTGTTTGAAAAACTGATTTCTTATTTTTTTTTCTAGAACGGGCTAAGTGGCACATCCAAATATAAATTCCGAGAATTCAACTTCACAATACACTAAACACTAAAAACCCGCGGGCTTTCGTACGGCTGTGCACAGCCATAGCAACTTAAGGGGTAATGCGACTCTGATTAAATAAAGACCTTAAAGGGTATGCGACTCTGATTTACATTTCTCGGTGATATACTGAAACTAACCAGTCATGAGAAAAAAACGAAAATGTAATTTGTAGATCTATCCTTATCTGCGAAAAAATACATCAGAAAATTATTTTTACATTACACCAATAGGTACAGTATCGTAACAGTGACATTTTCAAAACTTCAAAATCTAACTCCTCCCATTACGGTATATCAAATGAGCTCAAATTTTCACAGATCACGTAACGGTAGTATTTAAATTTTTTCACCGAGAGCTTTTTATGATCCGGCAACTGAAACAATTCTAGAACGCCAATAACCGACATTTTTAAACAAATTTCGACTTCAAAATCTATTCTCCTCCGAGGATATGTTGCAAAATAGCTCAAATTCTTATCAAGTATTCATCAGAAAATTTTAAGGAGATGATCGAGAGCTTTGTGCAATTTCGAAGCTAGAACTCGAAATATTGATTTTTTTGGTCATTTCCAAAAAAAAAAAAGTGCTTCGTTTTTTTCGAAGTTAGGCTCATAAAAGAAAGCCAGTAAAACACTGATGAGAGTTGGCTTACGTTCAAGTCGATATTTTGAAGTTTTGTGGTCAAATTTGAAGCAAACGTTATTTTTTTAACTTCATCGTTTTAAAAAACTTAGAAAAAAATTGCGAAAAAATTTCGAAAATTTTTTTGATTTTTGCGTTCTTAGTACACTTAATATCACCCCCGTATCAATTTCAAGCATGTTTAATGCCTCTAGGCCTTTATTTAATCAGATCCGCATACCCCCTTAAGCGGGGAGGTGCGTCGTAATCTGGTACCTTTCAATCACGCCTCGAACAATCTAGGGCAGGTTGTAAAATTCTGAGATACTCGTTTGTAGATCTAGCCTTTCGTCACGATTACCAACTCAAATCAAACTTGTTACATCACACACCAGGTGGTGAGTCTATTCTAAGAGCACTAAACGTTTTTTAAATCTATCTTCTTTTAGACCCACATACAAAGCGTCTAAAATTTACACAAGTAGGAAGATGAGGTAAAAGTGATGGAAGATTTTTTTGAATTTGTTTTTTTTCTAGAATCATTTTTGAACGCATTTTTCCAATTTTTCGCTTCAAAATCTATCTTTTTTAGACATACAAAGCGTTTGAAAATTTGACTACGAGTAGAATATAATGGTGTAAATGTGAGTAGCCATTTTTAATATTTTGAAATTAAACTAGAAATTCTAGAAATATGAATAAGTAACCGGAAATGAAAAGTTCGAAAAAAAAGTTCGTCTGATCGGAACAAAAGTACCACCAATTGAAGCTGAGATTTCACTGATCAAAAAGTTGGCTTACAGCTAATCAAAATTTTAACCAATCAGCTTAAATTCGATAATTAGGTTTAACATTCTGGCTTAAAATAATTGAATTCGATTCGATTAAGACATTTCCGATAATTTTAATGTCATGCATCGTTTTCGCGTGGGTCTATATCACCAAATAAAAAATGTTCATATCATGTGGATACCGGTTTTCTGGGGTAAAGCAAAAAAATATTCGAATTTGAAAATTCTAGATTTTTTCTAGATTGTTTGGAAAAAAAATATGCCACCACGAGATCCTTTTGAGTCCACTTTAGTCATAACGATTAAATATCAAAATTAATTTATAAGGCTCAAAAATTACGACCCACCCCCTTAAAGACAATTGTCATATCCTAACACCAAATGCCATATAAAATTATAAAGGGTTTGTATAATTAAGTACGATCGAATCGTTCAAATTTTTTTTTTCTAAATTTTTCGCATTTTCAACAAACTTCAAAATATCGTCTTGACGTGAAGCCAATTTGCTCTTCAGTGTTTCTTTTAGCCTACTTCGAAAAAATCCAATCACTTTTTTTCGGAAAATTTTTCGGAAAATGACCAAAAAATCATAGTTTGAGTTTTAGCTGGAAATTTGCAAAAAGGTCGCCTTAATCTCTTACAAAGTTTTGGAGAATACTGATAAAAATTTGAGCCATGTTTTGCCAAATATATCTTAAATCCGCGAAGAAGAAGACTATTTTAGTAAAAATCAAGTCCAAAATTTTAGCTTGATTTACTAAAATAGTTCCTCTTTCCGGGATTTAAAAATGCTTCGGAGATAGATTTGAGTCTAAAATTGTGAAAATCGTCGGTTATTGGCGTTCTAGAATTGTTTCAGTTCGCCAGATCGATTTAAAGCTTCGTCTTAAAGATTTGGCCTAACTACCGTTACCTGGATCTGTTTGAAAATTGAACTCAATTGATATAATGTCTGGAGGAGATAGATTTTGCAATTTGGAAAAGGTTCACCTTGTTAACGATTACTGTACTTATTGGTGTTTTGATCAAAATAATTTGTGATGCTTTTTCGCAAGATTAAGGGGGTATGCAACTCTGATTTGACATTTTTCGGTTTAATTACTGAAAATCTAAGAGCTTATGGAGAAAAACCGAAAATGCTATTTGTAGATCTATCCTTAATCTGGCTAAAAAGTACATCACAAATTATTTTTGACCATCACACCAATAGGGTACAGTAACGTAACAAGGTGAAATTTTCGAAACTTCAAAAATCTATCTCCTCCCAGACGTATATCAAATTGAGCTCCAATTTTTAACAGATCAAAACGTAACGGTAGTATATAAATTTTAAAGGAGAGGCTTTTTTGATCCGGCGGACTGTACAATTCTAGAACGTCAAATAACACGAAGAATTTTTACCAATTTAAGACTTCAAAAATCTATTCCTCCTGAGGATATGTTGCAAAATGGCTCAAATTTTTATCAAGTATTCCTCAGAAAAATATGCAAGAGATATGAGGTTTTTTGCAATTCGAGGTAAAACTCGAACTATGATTTTTTTGGTCATTTTGTGCTTAACCTTACGCAATTCATTTTTTGAAGAAAATTAGGAGGCGTCAGCACAAGAATTAATGGATGGAAAACTTTCGGTTTCATCTACAGGTGTTTTTCGAAACAAAAAATAATAATGGAAAAGTTTTCCGCGTCATTCCAGAGAATATTTTGGGTTTGGTTGAGAACATTTTATACAGTTTGTACTTTCTGACTTCGAAGTCAAATTGACCCTTTTAGTAAATGACGGCAATAAAAATAGTAATAAACCCACCCCCGCCCACGAGGTAGATTTTACTTTTCAAAACCCTTGACATCGTAAAGCTAGGCGCTCGAAAATAAAATCCACCTCAAAAAATAATTCACGTGACCGTATATTTATGAAATAAAGTCGGTCAAAATAGTACTGTTTTTTTCAAAAAATGCTTGAATCACTTTTTTGGAATAAGCGAAGATGTTCTTTAGGAGATTTTACAGACCCTTTTTCCATTACACAAAGTTCAAAAAATCGATCACGTGACCTTTAAAATTAAGAAATAAGATTTTGGTTCAAGTACAAAATAGTACTCAAATGACGCCGAAAAAATTTATGTGAGCTAATAAACACTTATTGAAGAGTTTTGAACAAATGATATTTCAAAAGGTCACGTGATCTTATTTTTTCAAGAAATAGATTTATTTATGAACACATTTCAAACCTATTTTGATTATTTTCGTCACGTGATTTTATTCGGACTTTGGTGTTAATGCGAAGTCTTAAAACGTTGGAAGTTCATCAATAAATGTTTTGCACGTCATTTGTGAGTACTTTGTCAAATTACCGTATATGGTGTATCGTATATCAAATTACCTTCAGTTCCAAGTTCATTCTTAGAGACTTGTAAGTACCCTCAAAAGAATCGGAAGGGTCAACTTTTTGATGAAATTATTAGCAACTATGGCCATTATTGTACTGAAAGGGCGCCAGAGAGAAAAAAAAACCTGTGAATGTGATCTTTTTTGATCATCTGATAACCTTTAAGTACATAATTACCATAGTTGCTATATTTTCATGAGAAAAGTCGGACCCTTCCGATTATTTTGGTGGTACTTTGTCAAGTGTATACGATGAATTAACATTGACCTGATCTTGACGAGAAATAAAATATTCCACAACAATTTAAGAGTCATTTTACTAGAGAATTTTGTGAAAAACATATAATTATTATTTTAGACAGAGCGATAGCAAATCATTTGAAGTTTATATAAGTAGTTTCAAATATAATAAAGGTTTAATTTCATCTTTATTATTGCACTTTTGCGTGTAACTAGAGCTAATTTTCGCAACTTTTTGTTTTCTTATCCTCATTAAATGCCTTTAATTTCGTTTAAATTTTTTTTTTGTTTTTTCAATTCTATAGCAATTGGCTGAATATTATTTTAAGCTATTGAACAATGTATGTTGATAATGAAACTTGCTTATATGGCTCAATTTATAAAGAATGGTATAGTTGCCGGAAATCGAGGCTGGGTACAGATTCATGTCTAAAGTCTACGAGTTAAAGGGAGTGGGTGTCGCAAATTTGAGCTTCCTCGAGGGCCATTTCCCGCAAACTTAGCAAAGGTGATATTCCAAAAAACATTGAACTAACATAACCAACCTTCGCGGTAATTTTGAACTTAACAGTAATCTATACTCCCACCTACGCCGACAACCTACTCCTTCAATTTTCATTATTTTTTTGTGTGAGGCTCGGAGAGCCTAACAAATAATGCAAAAAAGTTGCTTGGTTTTTAAAATTTTGCTTCGGCGGCAAAAAAAGACAAAAACGAAAACAAAAAATTATTTGATTTGATAATGATTTTAATGAAAGTGCCGCTTTAATTTGTTTCTTTTGACGCTAACCGAGTTTAAAAATTGCCACCAAAATCCTTAAAAGTGTTTGTATTCACGGAAAAATATTTTGAAGCATTTTTCTGCGTTTCTAAATTTTGTCAAAAATTTAGCCAAAATGAAAAGTTGACATGGGCCGAGCCTCCCAAACTGACCAGTTCAAAATTTAATTTTTAGTTTTTTTTTTCGCGTTTTGGTCTTCGCCTGAAAGGAAAATGTTTAAAACAAAAAGCGGCTTTTGCATATTTGTAAGCTTTCTTTTCCAGAGCCTGACACAACAAATAATAAAAAATGATAGAAATGAATGGAGTAGGTAAACGGTGATCTTTTAAGAAGCTTTTTTAAAGCGTAGGTGTCGGCGTAGTGGGATTGTATCAGATTACTGTTAAGTTCAAATACCGGCGAAGGTTGTTTTGTTAGTTACAAATGTTTTGGAATATCAGAAAAATAATTTCTGATGTATTTTTTCGCAAGATTAAGGATAGTCTACAAATTTAGCATTTTCGTTTTCTCATGAACTGTAGTTTTGCAGTATATTTCACGGGGTACTTTAAGGGGTACAGCGATGTGCAGATTGGTACATTTTTTCGGAGAGTGATTTTTGAAAGAAAAAAAAATGTTGAAATTTTTTATTTTATTTTTATCTAACGTTTGTATTTGCAAACGTTTATATTTTTAAATTATTTAAGTACTTAAGTATCTTGTAAAAATATCAAAAAACCACGTTTCATTACAACTCCATTTCCAACTTACCCGATGTGGGATTTTTTTTAAGGCGATATTTATAAACTTCAGACATTGTCGGGTTAATGCACTAATTAGTGGGAGGGATATCATTATCCACATGCAAAATTTCTTAAATATTGAAAGTCTTTTTCCATGAAAATAGAGAAAAACATCTTTTTAGGAAAAAAAAATTGACCTTCAATTGAGTTTTAAATATAAAAAATGTCCTGACTTTTAAAAGTTAAGTAAAAGGCCTATTACACCCGCAATTTTATACAGATTTTTTAAAAATAATAAAATTTTATAATTGCGTGCCAAATGGCACAAACCGGTCCTTAAGCAAGTGTTGTAAAATTTTCATCAGAAGTTCAGAAACTTATTATTTCACTTGACCCTTGCATCGGTTGAAATACGGGAAAACCAAATAGATAACCAGAAAATTTTTCACAAGTGATTCGGCCTGATTTTTTACAGAGATTTCAAAAAAACTTACTAATTAAAAATTTTTGGACTTGATTTGCGGAAAAATTTTTCATTATATTTCTAAAGATTCGAAACAAAATGACAAAAAACGATTTCATGATTTTTCAAACAGCAGTCAGAAAATATGTAAGACATGCATGGAAAAAAGTTAATGGCCTATTTTTTTGTTTTATTCACAGATTTCATAAATTAATCAGAAAAAATTTTGGACGAAAAATGCTTAAAATTTTCATAAGCTTTGAATTCTTTTCGAAAATTTTACGAATTTATAAAATTTAAAAGTTTTGAACTCCAAATCGTTCCTTAAGGGGTGGTCAGGTAAGAATTTTCGGTCTTTTTTGGACTTTGGAACTTAATAGTTGAAGAACTAGAGATCATAGGTACATACTGTACTGTTTTTAGAAAGCTCAGACAATTCCTCGTTCATTATTGGACAATCGCAAACGATTTCATAATTTTCGGAATAGCGCTATAGGGCATAAAAGGTTTGGAAAATGACGATTATTTAAAAGTCCGATCTCCTCCGTGAATATAAGTGAAATTTTATTAATTTTTACACTTTCGAGGAAACTAAAATTCAATGAATGTTGGAAAAGATTTTCGAATTTTTTGCTCTAGAAAGCTCTTGAGCGCCAAAAAATATCTAATTCAGTCATTTTTTCAAAAATCGATCTCCTCCGTGTCAATTTTATACAGATTTTCAAATGACATGTGTAATACTTCGGTTTAAACACTTTTGAAACAGCTGTTTGGAAATTTTTTTTTTAAATAGTTAATCTTGTTACGTAAACAGGTGACTTTTACGAAGTAGTAAAATATTTTTTGTTCCAAATTCATCTAAAAACCCGAATATATAGTAATCGGACCTCTGGGAAAGTTCATTTTTGATAGTTTTTAAGGCCGTATCTGCTGTAGTTTTCAAGGGAGAGTTAAATTTACGAATGTTCATTTTTCATTTTTCATGACTTTTAAATTTTGCTTTAAGAAATAATTCAATTTTCATAATTTTCCTTAGATATTTTGTTTATAACGATGTGGGAATAAAAACCTTTTGATAGTCTACAACAAATTTATTTTACTTTGTGCCCCGTGTGAAATTGAATTGACAAATGTTTTGAAGTGGTTCAAATAAATTTTTGTTTGTTGAAAATCTAACTAATTAACTGCGCGGTATTTCTCAGAGTATCGTAATCAAAGGCTGATGGTTGAAAAAAAAGACGAAACGACCCGTCGCACGGTTAAAATTTTCTTTGATGAACCCTAATTAATGTCGTAACACATGAAAAATAGCTATGATTTTTTCATTTGGCTCGTATGAATGTGAATTGAAACTAGATGGCGCTATTTTTTGTACAATATTAATTCTTTTTTAAATATAAATATTTATAAAGAAATGCCGAAAACTAAAAAATTGAAGATGCCAAAAAAAACTAAAAATTTTGAACATTCCTTTGCCAAAAACTGCCTGAGCCAAAAGGGAGATTTACGTCAGAAGCCTCAAGAAAAGGGTTAGCCTCCAAGGGTTTTTGTTGGAATATTTTTCAAAAATCATAAAAAAATTACAAGACAAGATACGAACTTTCTTGTTTTGATTATTCGATTCGCCGTATTTTATTCAGTAAATTAAATATGTTTTCAAATTCAAAAACGGTTTAGCGAACGACCTGTAATTAGGTTTTTAATAGTGGCGCCGATAACGGAAAACCGTGGTAGCTTGGGGACATTTTGCGTTTTTCGCCGATCATTTTTAAATTACGAATTACCCAGAAAATATTACAAGTGGTATGGCGTCCTACTCATATCAAAATCCTAAGACATGTTCTCGAGTAGATAGTCTCGCCGAGAGAACTTTACTTCCGCGAAAATTACATAATAATTAAACCTTGAGTCTTTCTCATTCAGAAGATTTCAACGAATATCCTCTCATATTTAATACGAGAAAATCATTAAACTCGTGGCGTGTATCTGTACCCCTCTGTGCGTGAATCTTTGACTTTGTAGATCCATTTCGCCTGTATTTCATTCTAGTATAATATTATGTATTGAATTATTTTTGTTGCTAAAGAACGTGTTATACCAACTAACGAAACCTCGTAAATAGATATTTGCATATGATAATAATGACAGTTCGGAAATTAACTCGGAGAACCGTTGTGAACTGTAATTTAGCTATGTGTACTAAGTTTATTAAAATAAATAGAGCTTATTCTCCGCTCCCACAAATTTACTCATTTGAGTAATTTCTATGATGTATCTAATTCTCTCGAAGTCTATAGTACAACTACAACGAATTATTATATATTCTTTAATTTCCTTTGATTTTCATAGATGCTTATAGCACGCTAACACGATCTCGATTTTAGATTATCACTTCACTCAAAAAATAACAGTGTTATGTACCTGATATTATCAGACCTTTTCATTGTAACTATATTCTAACTCCATACATCTTATTTTACAAATTCTAATATTTAGATATGTAAATTATATTAATAAATTAATAATAATTTATTTAATATATTAATGAGCTGATATATCATAACAATAAATATTATGTAGTGAGATAATATCATGCATAACGATTTAATAAATTGAGACTATATAAAAATAAAATGTAATATTTATAAACCAATAAGGATAAATTAGTATATCGTGAACTGAGCTGTTATATCTAGATGCAACAGTCCTGCCATCATCGCTGCTATGTCTCGCACTTTCAGTCTTAATTTTCCTAGATGGTATCGTCGCTCAGCCCCTAGAAAGTGAGATTCTGCTATGCTTCGTGACAACGATATCGACAGCATCAGAGCTGATCATTTAGTAGTTTTGACCTAGATATGTAGTCACGATCTGAGTTTCATACGCGGAATATGTAATATTTTTTCATCGGAAATGGATGTGCCGATCTTAGGGGGCCCGTTCAAGCACAAAATAAAGAATTAATAATTAACATAATCAGCTACATTTGCACAACAAATCTAACACTAAAAGTTCTGATATTCCCTTTGTGATCCAGAAAATAACCCACATAGCATAATGGTATTTTCGAGACCAATACGCCTTCAGGCCACATTATATTCTCCTAAAACGATGCAACCCAAAAAGACGGAGACCAAGACTCAACGGCAATATTAGTTTTATGACGTCTTTAGAGATGATGTCTGAGAGTTTTAAGCACTCTCTTTTCCTGTGACGTTTATCATAATCCAACCTAGGAGGTTATTTGTTAATAAAGTCTTGGCAATTGTACCTCAAAATGAATTAATTCGATTCTCATTTAACTCCCTCTCTCAAAAAGATACTAGCCATTAATGGTATTGGGTCATTTTACTGGAATTTTTTTTGCCAAAATATTTATTTCATTGCTCTTGGTTTATAATCGAGAAAATCATATTTCTGATGTGGGGGCAAAATATCGCTCGTAAAAGTTTTTTATCGTCCAGAGCAATTTCGACATGGAGTGTGATATCCTCTTAGGTTCACACTTTCTCTTATTAATCCCGGCCCGGCTTAGTGTAGAACGTCAGCTTGGTATTTTTTTCACAACGTAGAATATGAAGTGACCGGTGCTAATTTTGATTACTTTTACTATAAACGGGTGTGAATAGGTGATATTATTGCTCAAATTTTGATACATGCTACAGGTGCTCTATTATTGATTTATTGGCATGGGTTATCGCAAGGATAAGCGTTTGCCAAATTGCGTGTGTAAAGGTAATTCATTTTCCTTCTCTCGTGGCATTGAAAATATTAAATTCCGTTCGATTTATGGGCAAATTCGCCGATATTGCCTCCTCTCTGCAGGTAACTAAAGAAGTCAAAACTCACACTAGACACAAGTTCATGATCTGGTTCTTATCCTGATAAAAACAGAAATAGTTTTGACATAGATATATCACTCATTTATAAATTGATAGCAGCAGAATTTCGAGTTAGTTTGGCTCGCCTTGTGATCAAAACTAGAAAACAAATCCAATAAATTTTTGGTGGTCTCTTGAAAGAGGTGCTTTATACTTTATTCAAAATAATTAGCGGACCATTCCATGTCTTTACTTAGAGTATTAGCCGCCTTGTTAATTCAGAGATATTGTTACTGGGGATTAAAACTATAAGTTCTCCATTTCGGTGCATTGTCTCTGATTTTGAGACGAAGCAGTGAGGCTGTTTCGTGTCAAAACTTACTCTGAAACCGAGAGACAAAAGCATGGAAAACTGATTCAAGGTCAGGAGCCGATTGAACCTCTTAATTCTGATAATGATCTACAGAAAGTTTGCAACAGAATAAGTTACTTGCCAGTTCTAATATTTCTGTCTGCATAACAGTTGTACACATCCAAAGACAATCTCCTACTTTCTAAGAACGATATCGTACACCACGCTATGTATGTGTAACCACGCAAAGTTCGCCCAGCTAGACCATAAGCAACTCTCTCGTACGAAGCAAAGCGAAATACTTAAGTGGTCATGCGAAATGTAGGGAGTCGAAAATACTATGCCTTTTTGCACTATTGAATTTAATTTCCTATCCATTTAATCCCCATGTAATTCTCCTTTAACTAGTAAATCTAATACAATAAAATGGAGACTCGGTCATGTTAATAACAAAAGATGTCAATTCGGTTTGTTATTACAAAATCTTTATTTCCAAGGGAACTGGTCTCTTTAGGCTTCGGTTTCCCATATATTATTATCATTGTACATTCTCATCTGGTTAAGAAATTCTTAAAATCGTTAGAAAGGAATATTTCTTAATTTTCTTTACCGGAACATTCCTACGTATGTGACCTTAAGGTATCTTACTCAAAAATGTGCATGCAAGCCAAGTTCTTCATGAACTGTCGTATTACGACTTTCTAACAATCTAAATAGAATGGTAGTAATATACAGCAGATAGCTATAATATTCCTACATATTTCGACCCTATTTTTTGTTGAAAAGATATGTTAGGGAATGGCTTTTAAGCTCACAAATTCAATTAGACGAAATCAAACAAATCGTTTTTATAAAGGACGAAAATATATATAAAACTCTATAAAATGACCAGTTTTTAACACAAACAACGTGCAATGTTTTCTCTCAACACAAACTGATAAAAAAAGAAAAGAGGTATTATTAACATGTACAATATACATTAAACCTACTTTTTTATCGAAGGAAGAACTTCATACTCCTCGAATCAAGAGGCAATCTATTTTTCCTTTTGTTTTATAGGTGTACATAAAGTGGCATTGTTTCTGAAATATGTATCTTTGATCGAGAATTCAAATAAAGATATTTTGAACAAAATAAAATGGGTGTTTGGCTAGTTTTTTGACGTGCCAAGGAAAATTGGCGGCTGCGAACAATGTGACTTCTCCGTCTCGCAAACTTTACGTGAACTAAATTACTTATATAAGTGTATACGTGATTTAACCATAAATATTTTATCATAGTGCTCTCTCATCAATTATTTCGTGTTTTTGGTATCATATTCAAAATCTTTTATAGTTATCGACTGTTATTAAAAAATTATACGTTAGATACATACAAGTAATTAATCATATAATACACACTTTAGACGACCACTTTATATAAAGAAACCTCTCGCTTGGTGAGTTGCCCTAAAGTGTTCTTTTTGTATACATGCCAATTTAAAAAGTTTTGTAATATTTACCCGGGAGAGAGTTATAGATAGATATAGTGATTGTGGGACAAAATTTGTGCACATGACTACCCCTCTTATACATCATAGCTTCAAAAAGTGATGAGCTTAGTTCATCTCTGCGAGAAGCGCGCGTTCCAGCTGAAGAAATGTTAAATGGTTTTTATTTGGTAATTGTCCTAATTAAACTTCGGTAGACTTGATACGTGCACCCGAATCAATAAGTTGATCTGGATCTCCACCTCCCTAGGTAGTATATTTCAAATATCACTAACGTATTCGCGTAACCAAATTATCGCGATCTAACCATGAAGTTGTTTGTAATTCGAGGAACCTTCAGTCTTCACTTTCTACTCATTTCCACCAATGCACCTCTTCTCGAAGTGCACCGTCAGCGGCTTTGCTATACTGGTTTTGAATTGTATTTTTGGCACATTTTGGTTGGTGTTGGAATAACTTTTTTACAAACATTTATACTCGATTATAGTGTCGTAAAGTGGATCATTATTATAACTCATTTAGAATATTGTGGATGAAACTAACTCGTGTAGAGGATGCGGGCGTGAAATATCTCAATTTATTTAACTATTAGATATAGATATAATAACTTAGATTCTATAAATCTAAATCAATGAAAAATTTCCTAAATAAACAAAGAATTTTAAGCGATCTAGATACGTTTATAAAACAGATGTACAAAATATTCACTATTGTATCAAACCGGAGGGAGGAATCGATAAAAACTCTCTCGAGTATCCTCATAATTTATTCTACTGAAATGTAGGCAGTGCGCGCAATTTTTATCTTCGCAAGTACTATCAATTCGCTCCAACTAACAGTACTAAATAAACAATAGTTAATTCAATGTCCTAAGACATTGAATATTATGCCCGATGCCCGACGAATTTTTTAATGGAAATATTTGCCATCCCTAGTTTTAGACATAAATATTGCTTATCTACGGTGCTCATTGTATTTTCCGTTAGACATAAAAAGATAGCGGTAAAGTGGTATGTATATTCCCCCGAGTTTTGGCCAGACTCACTATGGTAACTATATAATAATTTAAAAAAGTTTGTATAATATAAGTACTCCTTGTTCATGGGACCTCATTAGGTGCAGACCCTTAACTTTTGGTTATCCTTATAAAGAAATCGTCAAATTTTGTTAGTCCGGGCATTTATAACTTATAAGGATGTAAGATTGGCAACGGCCGAGGGCAATGTCATTTCACTTGTTTTCTTCTTCATGCATGTAACTTCATAAAATTTTTTCCCCGTTTTTTTCACCCCAATCAATAGATTTTACCGCAAGTTTTCAAATTACCGGCTTGAGTCTACTAGACAGTGGTTAGAAGCAAAAATAATTTGCACGATATTTAATTTCGGGCGAATAATAAAGACGGCACCAGCGTAAAAATAGAAGGGGCAATATGAAACATTTAGAGACAGAAATTTATAACAAAATTCTCGAATTAATGACTTATGAACAACATTATACACATAAAAAGAGAAAGCAATTGGTGTCAATAAATACTAGTACATATATATATGAGTTGAATTTATTTAATAAACTCTTATCATTCCGTCTCAAGGCAGCTTTTACTTAATTTTAACTTGCTTCTACATTATTATCTCTGCCAGAGGAATCGTTTGAGCACCATTTAGTTTGTATGTCGACTTTTAAGTATCTCCCCGGTTCTTTTTCCTATGAACCTCAGTTGCGACTATAATTCTGTTTTCTACGCTGATACACTTCCGATACGACTTCAGTGAGTTTAATTTATATTATATAATAGCGAACTTCTCTATTTGTTAAAAATATTTAACTATATATTGCAACACTAATTCTCGTCACACGAAACTATATTATATATGTGTGGGGTCATTAGATTATTTTATTTGCCCTTAAAAATTTCACAGACCAATATTAGCTCCGCTGAACGATTAGGTTGAAATGAATATTTAACTGAAGCTCCTAACTAGAGTCGATGTATGATGATGGAGACGTGCGCCTGTATGATTAAAATTTTTCATTAATATTTTAAAAATCGATATGGTATATTTTACCTTTGTAAAATAATATACCCAAACTGCCCAAGATTTAGATTACAATTGTGAAGAGAACCATAAGGGTACGCCCATTTTTGAAGCATAAATTAATACAAATGAGATTAAATAATTCATCTAATAAATCGTATTTTGCCATTTTCTCCTTCTTTTGTCAAGATTTTCGATTCTTTAAATTTTCTCTAAATGTTTCATATTGCCCCTTCTATTTTTACGCTGGTGCCGGCTCTTTATTATTCCCCCGAAATTAAATATCGTGCAAATTATTTTTTTGCTTCTAACCACTGTCTAGTAGACTCAAGCCAGTGATTTTAAAACTTGCGGTAAAATCTATATGATTGGGGGTGAAAAAACGGGGAAAAATTTTATGAGTTACATGATGAGAAAGAAAACAAGTGAAATGACATTGCCCTCGGCCGTTGCCAATCTTACATCCTTATAAGTTATAACTGGCCCGGACTAACAAAAATTTGAGATTTCTTTATAAGGAAACCAAAAAAGTTAAGGGTCTGCACCTAATGAGCCATGACAAGTTAAACATTTTTTAAATTATATATTAACGCAGCTCATCAAAAACCAGTTTGACAGCTGTTTTTTCTAAGTTATAAAAACTATGGGTTTTTTGGGTCACAGAGCAATTTTTCCAAATAAATTTTTGAATCGAATATAAAGTTAGGACGACTTTTTTTATTTTTCGTGTGCTTGATAGTCTTGCGGCTGCAATGCTCGCTGCTACATTATAGAAAAATTGAAATAAAATTATGTCTCTGTTTATGGATTTTAATTTTTTAACGATCAGATCGCTTAAAATTTTTTGGAAATTTTTCATTGATTTATTGATTAATTTTCTATTACATTGTATATGGATTACCCGCCCTCAGAGTACAAATCCTAAATATTTTAATGATACAAACAACACAAGATATTAGCACCCAATCAAAACCCTTGATTGCGGAATAGGCCGATTTCATTGGTCAGATTAAGAAAGGATCGACCAATCAAATGGTCAGATTTCGTATTTTTCAAATATTTAGGATTTGTACTCTGAGGGCGGGTAAATCAATGATTCGGCGTGATCCATATGATTTCCAAAAAAATTATTTTTCGAGTTGGAGATGAACTAAGTTTCACTTTTATTATGGAGTGGTGATTGCCAACTGTCCCAAACTATCAAAAATTTGAGATTCATTTTTAAGGAAACCAACAAACTTCCACCAAGCGGGTTCTATATGCCAATTTTTGTAATTACTTGGTATTTTTCACTACTTTTTAACAGTCGATAACGTTTGTTTGAAATGATCAAACGTAAAAATAGAAGAAATTATTGTTCCGTTATCAGTTTTCATTCGACGAAAGCAATATTCGCAGCCCCCAATTTCTCCTCAGCAGCCAAAAACTAGCACATTTTATTTTCAAACTTATTTGAACTATGAAATAAATCAGAAACAATGCTTTTCCCTAAACAAGAAAAATGCTATAGAGAATATTTTTTCTGTTAAAAAATGTTTTATGTTGTTAAAAACCTTTTTTTTTGTTGAACAATGTTTTGTTAAAAAATGTTTTTGTTTATATATATTTTCGCTAATTTTTCGGCTCTTATGCTCACTGCAACATTTTTAACAAAAAATGGCAATTAAATAATGTTTGTGTTATAAGTTCTAATTTTTTAAAATTAAAAATCATCCTTTTTGGAAGCCTGGTTTATAAGACATCAGTCGTAAAAAAATTAAAATCTTCTAAGATTAAATTTTACCAGATTGCTACATAATATAAGACAAAAATACCAGTTCTTTGAATAAAGGTTGTATAAAACTCGAATTAATTTTTTTAACATACAGTTCATTTATTGTATTAGAACAGTAGGATTACATGGGGATTATGGGATAGAAATTAAATTCAATAATCAAGCATTATTCGACCACATTTTCATGCCATTAGTTTTCTTTCTTCGTGAAAGTTTGTTATGTCTAGCTGGTGAACTTTTGGTTAAAAAATTTCTTTTAGATCTTCTAATTTGGTTGTCTTGGTCAACTGTTCGAAATTGCTCAATAACTTTTTGTGCCAAACTTCTGTAGTCTTTCAAGAATAAGGGTTCAATCGGCTCCTGACCTTGAATCAGTTTCATGTTTTCTCGAGTAGTTTGACCGTACAGAGTCTCTTCGTCAAAATCAGGACCAATGCCAATTGGGAAAACGTAATCGAAAATACTCTGAATTAACAGCGTTAATTAAGAGACTGATGGTCGCTTATATTTGAATAGAAAGATTTTTTCAAAAACAAAAATTATTGATTTGTTTTTTCCTATTTTGATCACCATTAACCGAAATTCTGCGCTTATCAAAAATATGATTTTTCTTTCAAAACTATTCTGTTTTTATCAGGATGAACCAGAATGAACTTGTGTCTGTGTGTGACTCTTATACAGGGGGGCAATATCGCCGAATTTGCCAAAATCGACGAATTTTTTTGCCGAAAACCTACGCAATTTGGCAAAAACTTCCTGCGATATAGCCTATATCATATAGGCCTCCAGTACAAACGGGGGCAATATATCCCCTATTCACACTTTTGTAAATATCCCGGCCCTACTACTTAAAAAAACACTACGTTTCCTAATCCGGGCCGGGATATATACAAAAGTGTGAATAAGGGATATAGCCGAAATTTTTCGGCAAAAAACTTTCGACGATATTTTGCCCCCAATAAATGATTTTCGGAAACAAACAATGAAAACAATTTGCAAAAAAATTCCAAAAAATGACCATAAAAAAATCTGATGCTTTTGATTGGAAAAAACTTAATTTTTGTCTTTCATATTTTTAAAACTTTTGATGATAAAAGTAGGAAAAATATGTTTACCTCAACATCATCCAAAACTTCATCAATAAATCGTTGGTCTTGGTCATCTCTTGGTTCTCCGTCAGTAATGAGGAAAAGTGCTGTAATTTCTCCAGGGTTATTTCTGCCGATAAGTTCAGTAGTGTGTTTTAGTGCATGATAAGTTCTAGTTCCACGTTCCATTTGAGAATCTTTCAACTCGTCGTCGATTTCGGCAATTTTCTCAGCTCGATTTTGGTCGTTGATTTTTTCACGAACCATGTGATCTACTTCAGCGCCGTCCGAAAATTGAATCACAGTAAGTTCTTGATGTGATGATTGTAGGTCATGACGATTGTTATTTGTCCTGGCGTTCCGTTTTGGCTCAGCCGATTTTTTTTGTTCTTCTGAGGATGTCAAGGTTGTGTAGGGGGTGTAATGAGGCGTGCTGTGGGATTGAAATAATTCTTGCTCTTGATTTAAGAAAGTTAGAGTAACCATTCAGACTTGAAGTTGAGTGTAAATTTCCACTGTTACAAGTTGATAAGTAGTAACTTGATTAAGTCATATTTGATTATTGTTAAGTTCTCCTGTCAAATCAGGGGTTTTTGTTGCTAAGTGTATCAAAATTGGCCAATCGGGATTATGTTCTGGCTCCCCGTAGTACGTTGGATCTTATTCGGGTACTAAGTATGCTTTTTTTGTACCGCAAATTGCGTGCCTAAAATCGCGTTGATCGCGCTTTCTGTATCCATTGGTTCTTATATAAAAAGCTTTGGATTCGGAAATTTTTTGGTACATAAAGCACGAACATGCTTACTAAGCACTGCTTAGTGTACCAAATGATACACCGACTCGTATCAATATCGGTCTTTAAAATTACTTAATTTATGATATTCTGAAATTCCAAAAACAAATCGAGAAGAATTTTTAATTCAGAAATAAGATTTGATAGAACGAAAAATCTTAGCTTGGAACCTATATCTTCTCTATTTTGCAATAAGCTTTTATAATTCATAAGCAGTTATCTCTCAATTATATATCCCTGAGAAATTTCTAAAACTTCTAGCCTGAAAATTAACGCATTTATTCTGTTAATCGTTAAACTGGCTGAGTGCCGATAACTCTATCACCACGACTCTCCAGTCTATGTAAAGACAGTACAACTTTCCTTATTTTGTTTTTAACAGTGGGTATCAGAGGACGCTAGCATGGAGATTCGACAAGTGTTTATGTTCATCCACGATTCTCCCTCCTAATTTGCTCTTCAGAGAAAGTCAGATTAATAGTGCATTGAAATAACATGAGGGACTATCGGCCTGTCAAGCTTATTTATTGAGTTGCATTAATATCAAGTTCAATGAATGTCAGTAAGATATATTTACGTTTTTAGAGTAGATTAACTTTGAAAAATACGCCTTGACCTCACCAGCTACCAGTGATTTAGTTTTTTTCAATTTTTTTACTTGTTGAAAAATTTATTTTAGTTCGTGTGTGAATATGAATTGAACAGTAAAGGTTTTACAGTTAAAATTTTTCTTTTTCAACGAGAAGTTATTCTGCTGAGTAGAAACGAGTGTCAAAAATTTTTCTATGCAGAAAAAAAATAGTGAAAACAGGAAGAGCTTTTTATCTGATCTGAATCATACAACTTAATCTTCAAAATAGGACTTGACGTATGTCAACCTTGTCTTAACTGTTCTGCTAGCTCTCTAGGAGCCATTTCAATAATGTTGAAGCCCATTTTTCGAAAAACTTTCAAGTGACCATTAATAACCCAGGGCCGACTGCCCTGAAAATACTGACTAAGAACCGACTCCCACTTTAGAAAATAATTACCACTTTTTGAAATTGTATATTTTTTGGGGATAGAATGACGATGGAATCATCCATCCACTAAGGGATGGAGGGTGGGATAGGGATGGAATTTCGGTTTGGGATCATCCCTTTTACACCCTGCCCCTGTGAGCACAGAAAAAAAAGTTCCGCCAAGGCACCAGAGCCTATATATAGGCTCTACTTTCGATGTTATAACAGAAGGCCATAGTTGGATTTCAATTTTTTCTGCATAAGGAAGTTGAAAGGTTTAATTATTGCATCCGACATTTTTAGTGTTCTTGAAATTTCGATTTTTAGTCCTAGAAAATTTATTTACAAAAGCAAGGTATAGCATATCAACGTGATACATCTCACAGTGGGTTACAAATTAATTTTCTTTCGGAATCGATGCATGATCAATCAAAATTTATTTTTAAATAGGTCTAAAGCAGTTAATTGCACTTCTGATAGTAATTCAAGGTCTATATTGTAATCAAGTAACTCTGTGGACAAGTTTAGATTGCTAAAATGAATTTTTAAAATAAATAAAAAATTCGTGGAATTACTTAATGTGAAAATTTTGAAATTTCATCACTTCCGAACAAAAATTTATGTTCCTGTATACCAACTAATTTGTTTCAAGTGTCAAGCATTCACAACACTTTCTAAAAACAAGCTATTTTTAAATTTTAATTGACTCAATAGATCGCATTTGTTTTGTTTAGAAGTAAAAGATGAAAATCTCAATCAACCGTAATGACAAAATTCCAGAAACAAATAAGTTATTCGTTTGGAATGCCCGCAATATCTATATAATTTACTCGAACGAGAATATTCTACGATGTTTTTTGTTGCCTTTTTTATAGATGATTCAAGTATGCTTGAGCCTATATGGATATACCCGCTCTCAATCCTAAATATTTTGAATGATACAACAACGCAAGATTAAAGCATCCAATCAAAAACCCTTGATAGCTGGAATAGCCGATTTTCATTGGTCAATGAAGAAAGGATCAACCAATCAAATGCTCAGATTTTCGTATTTTTCAAAATATTTAGGATTGTGTACTCGAGGGCGGGGTGATCCATATCGATCACAGCGACCATAAGGACTTCTAACCACGATTGATTCTCAGCTTTAAAAATGAAGGCAGCGAAGAGGCAATATTTGAATTTTGATCGGCCAATGACATTTTAACCAAACTAGATTTTAGATCGCCATGGACATTTTAACCAAACTGGATTTTAGATCGGCCAAGGTGAACATTTTAACCAAATTAATATTTATAGCGGCCACTTTTTATTTTAGGAAAGAATGATTAATGAAATTAAAATATTTAATAACTTTTATAAATTATCACTTTATTTCTTTTAATGTCTATTGTTTCAGAATTTACGAGTTTGTTCGATTTATTTGAACGGACTGCGTTCCATTTGACAGTAAGGAGCTGCTTTGCAGTCAAAGCAAAGTCGTGTTGTGTGGGAATTTAACTTTCTTAAGTAACAGTTTTTGCTTGCACAAACAATCATTGATCGGGTTCTGCATAGAGGAAACCCACAGTTTTTTAGTCGTCCAGAGTCGGAGAGTAGGCTGTCACCCTCAATAATTGGGTCGAAACCATGTTCAAAACATGGAATTTTAAGTACTCCCATCGTTTCCTTAATTAATTTTGGAGAAAAAATGGATTTATGGCATTCGAAATTTTAACTCCCTGGTGTCTAAAATGACCAAAATAGGCTACCGGACATGATAAAACCGAATATAAAAACCGGAAATTAACGACGAAATTTTTTGTTCATTTGATACTTTTCTGGAGAAGGGCCAAGTTTTGTTGATCTTATATCAAATTTGAGTAACGGAAACCTTTCGGCGGCGAAGGGCTCAAGTGTGAAAAAAAAATTCGCATTTTTTTAACTCTACAAGTCTCTGGCTGTAGAAAATAAAATGAATAAAAATTCAACTGTAACTTTTAAATGTCTGGTTGTAATAATGTGCAGAGAACATTTTTATAGGTGCAATAACATACAAAAATGGTTGAATATTAAATAATGAACTCTGAAAATTTTTCGATCAAATTATCTAAATTAATAAAGTTTTTGATGGAAAAATCTCTGACTTGCGTGAATCATTTTTATCTATTTCAAGCATGTAGTTTTTTCTTCTATGAATCATAAAGAACGTATTTCAAGACCAAAACATTTATTTCCATCTTGAATCATTTCATGAGAAATGAAGAGTATATTTTTTTAAAGAAATGGTAAATTTATTTTAATGTTTTGAAAAAAATATAAGTTAAACTTTTATGATATTTGGTCCTTTTCTTGTCATATCGAGTTATGAAGCCATCATTCCTTGTACGCCAGTTAGTCAAGAAAGTTCCAAACAAAAATTTTATACCCTTTGATATATTCACACAATTCACAGAAAATTCGAATTATGACTAAATTTTTGGTGACCGGTAATCTGGTCACCTTTATGCGTGGACGCTACGAACCCTAAACAGGCATGGAGTAATCGGCCCAAGGCATTTGAATTATAATTAAAATGACCCACGCGAGCATAGAATATCTAAAACATTGTTGACGGTCCATTCCAGTCATTTTTGATTCTAAATCAAACTTAAAAATAAATGTTTGCAATTGTTAAAGAAAAAAGTTCAAACAAAGTTTCAAGAATTTTGTCAATGTTCGAGATAGTTCTAAGTCAAACAAAGTTTTCAAATTGAACAAATTTTTAAAACAAAAAGAAATTGTCTCAAATTTAGAAATTCAAAGATAAATTGTAATTTCTTATTTTAGTTTTTGATTTTAAGAATATATTGTCCAATTTTCAAAAATATTTGCTTAATTATGGAAAAAACTTTCCAATTCGAAGAAATTTACAAATTTTTTTTAAAATTAATAAAATTTTCATATTGAGAAAAAAATCAGAAATTTTTAAATAAATCTATTGAAAATTGTTTTATTTATGTAAACCTTGATAAAATATTTAATATTTAATTGATAGATTTGATTTTTTTTTATCTCAAAGTAATGTTAAATTTTGTATGAAAAATTATCGAATTTATAGAAAATTCATAAAGATGTTGAATTGTTCGTTGAATTTAATAAAAATGTACATCTTTGAACGTATTTGAGTTTTTAGTTTTTCATTTCTTCATAAATTTCTTTGGAAATATTTTTGAAAATAGTGATAAATTTAGCTTGTTTTTTATTTAACATTATGTTTCTTTGATTTACGAGAAATTTCTAAGATTTGTATTTTATTTTAGATTTAAAACATTTTGTGAATTGAGAAATAAATTGAAAAAAATTTAGAAAATAAAGATAATTGTCAAATAAGATAAACAGCTTGATTTTTCATTATTCCAAAATCACAATTTACCTTATTGTGACAATGGTCTTTTTTGATTGTAAAATATTTTTTATTGCGAATTCGAACAAAAATTTTTCAAGCTTGATAATTAAAGCTAATGAAATTTTAACAATTTTTTTGTTGATGAGAATTCTTAGTTTTTATAATTTTTCTAATTTGCGAATAGAATTTCAAATTTAAAACAAATTTTGTTATCAAAACATTGTCAAATTAGAAAAACAGCTTAATTTCAAAAACATATAAAAATTAAAAAAAAATTTGTTCAGAATTGAAAAAAATTTTTTCGGACGCCAACAAAATTTAAACATTTTTAAAATATTTAAAATTTACTTTCAAAATTTCGTCAAAATTAAAAGTTTGTAAAAATTTGAAATTATTTCATAATTGGATAATTTTCTTTAAATTCTACAAGAATAAAAATTTTAATATTATTACAAATATTTCTAAATATTTTTTTAATTTAAAAAAAAAATTGGAAAGTTTTCTCCACAATTAGAAAAATATTTAAAAATAAAACAATTTTCTTTAAAATCAAAATAAATTTAGAATCTTTTTTTGATTTCTAATTTTCTCTAATTTTGAAACAATTGTTTGGAATTCAAAAAAATTCTATCTAAATTGTAACATTTAATGAAAATTTTGACATTTTCTCAAAATTCGATAATTTTTCTTCAAAATTTTAGCTTCCTTAAATATTTGACATAATTT
>SCLH01000889.1:148394-211449 GCA_004367855.1 Oikopleura vanhoeffeni
CTAAATATTTGACAAATTTTTGAAAAATTATGCAAATGTCTTTAAAATTTGACAAATTTCATTAAAATTTGACAAATTTCTTTAAAACTTGACGAATTTAATTAAAATTTGACAAATTTCATTAAAATTTGACAAATTTCATTAAAATTTGCCATTTTTTTTGAAAATTCGACAATTTCTTTAAAAATTCGACAAATTTTCTGAAACTTTGACAAATTCCTTCAATATTTGACAAATTTTTTTATTTAACAAATTTTTTTATTTAACAAATTTCTTTAAAACTTGACGAATTTCATTAAAATTTTACAAATTTCATGTTAACTTAACAAATTTCATGTAAACTTAACCAATTTCATTAAAATTCGGTAAATTTCCTAAATATTTGACATATTTCACAAAAAATCTGACAAATTTGGAAAATTTCTTCAAAATTTAAAAAGAGAAGGATAAATCTTCTTCTCTCGGCCTTCGGCCGAATTGAAGCTTAAACTTTTCAAATTGAATACGCAATATTAAAGTGAAAGATAATTCCCATGATTTCCGATTTTATTATATAAAAAGTTTTAAATAATCATAATTTTCGTTTTTTTTTGGTGAAAATTTTCAAGATCATAGTATTTTTGGTTTGGAACTTTTTTAGATATAGTCTCTAAAATGATTTTTTCATACTGGTATGAACAGAAGATCAATATCATGCAAGGTCTGTATTTATTTTCATGGAAAATTAAATAAAAATTTGATTTTTCACTTTTTTCATGGAAAATTCACGATGGAAATATTTTTGATGGCTTGAAATATTTTTTTCATGAAAAAATTTAAAAAATTTTATAAGTTTCCGAATTTTTTTTAGTTTTTATTATTAATTTTTTATATTTCAACATTTCATTGGTTTTGACTGCATATGAATGTTCTGTGTACATGCATGTAGTCATTTAAGGTCTCAGTTGAGCTTTTTTACATGAATTTTCGCAGGAGAGTTTCAAAAATGCAAAAAAATCAATTTTTTTCACACTTGAGCCCTTCACCCGAATGGTGTGCGAACTTCAAATTCGATGAAATTTAGCACACAGCTTTATTGAACCCTTCCAGAAAGTATCAAATGTACAAAAAAAACTTTCTCAATCGTTTTATCAAAGCCCTAATTACCAAAAATCTATTGTAATTCACGGCAAATGTCTGCCTTTACCTTCAATTAAAAAATGATAATCCAGATTTAGTACAAATCAGTATTCTTGATGATGTAGTACTACTATTGTGAATACAGTATACTCTTCATTCTAAATAAATTAATTAAAAAAAAATCGGTTTTAAGACAGGACAGCCTGAACCTCACATTTGGTCAAAATTTTCATCAAGGATTATTGATGACGAGTTAGAATTATGGTCTGGTACAAATCCTCGATCGAGAAACATCAATTAATTTTCCCTCTCAGACTCTTTGGAATCATCATTTTGTCCAAAATTGAAGAAAAAATTAAAAGTACCAGATGTACCTGGTCTTTCGATATCAGTTTCCTCAGACAACCATTTCATAATCTCGAATGAGAGAGGGACAGTCAACGCGGTTTTATATATTAAGTTCAGAATAAATTCTCATGATGTTTCCAAGAATATCTATAAAATCTCAATATCTTATTTTTTTCGTACTTTTTCGGTTAAAACGATAGCTTAAATAATTCATTGGAAGTCAATTTGTTCCAATTTATTAAATTAAATTTAAATGGCCTTTTTCCCCTGTGGCTGCCCTTTAATATCAATTAGGTTAAATTGACCTAATGGCCGATCTAAAATACCAGTTTGGTTAAATTGTCCATGTGGCCGATCTAAAATCTCAGTTTGGTTAAAATGTCCATGTGGCCGATCAAAATTCAAATATTGCCTCTTCGCTGCCTTCATTTTTCAAGCTGAGAATTAATCGTGGTAAGAATGTCCTTATGGCCGCTATGATCGATATATCGACGGTCTAGAATATATCGGCGAAAGTTTTTTTGTTCAAATAATTTTCGGCGACATTGCCAGATTGGGCAGAAATAAAATTTTTTACTCAAAAATGACGTTCAAAAAACGCGTGGGTGGTCGAAACGACGTCATAATTTGAGAAAAATTTACAGTTTTATAAGGACTTATTTCTTAGGAGTTTCTCAGTAAGTTAAAATGAATTAAAATACCAAAATATGTAGAAAATTACTCCACCAAACGCAATCAAATAAAAATTCTAAAAAATTGATTTAACAAATTCAATTTTGAATTATCATACATTACGCACTCAATGTAATTTGTAATAAAACCTCCAAACGCCAAAGCAATTTATGCAATATTGGCCCTTCGGAGATATGGGCACTGGCAGGAATTCAACTTAAAATCCTGAAATTGCAAGGGTTTTTTCGGAAAATCCGACGATATAGGGCCTCTCCCTGTATATTTTCATCGCAATAGCTTGAAAATGGGCTAAGTCATCATTTTTAACCTTGGAAAAAAACAATATGAAAAAAAATACTATTTTAGATGACTTGTAAATATTTATAATGCTACTGTAAAATCACCATTTTCTGATCTTTCGTCGCGTTTTGGATTCAAAATAAAAAAAAACGATCCCAAAAAGCAAATAAGCACATTAAAATCTGCGTCAGTCAGTTGTCTCCTATCCTTTTTCTTGAGGACTAAAATACCTATCCTATCATTATTATGCGCATAAAGCTGAGTATTTCAAAGACACGAAAAGTATTAAACACGCCGTTAGCCCTTATTTCATTAGCCAAAAGATAGAGCCACTTCTTAGGATAAAACACTAACCAGGAGTTTTCAAGTTTAGATTAATTTTACGGACCGCTGAAAACTTTTTTTTCAAAAATATTTTATTTTAAATTTGACGTTTAAAAAATATTTTAAAATTGATCGTTTTTTCGATAAAATGAAATTAGTGGACTGAAAATGGAAATTGATTAGGTTGGCTCGTATTGTAGTACTCTCAAAAGATGAAATAGTTACTTGATGCACTTGATTTTATATTCGACATCGGTTTGATTGGCATTTTATTAATCCTATAATATCTACGTTTTCCTTATAGCTTTAAATGCAGTTAAAGACAAGTTTGTCATTATCAATCCTAAAAAGATTGAGTTTTTTCCATTTTTTTAACTTGAAGGTTATTCAGACCAAATACAGTAGATGAGGGCAATGGGCAACACACGGGCTTTTTGACCAAAAGTTTTGCCCATTGCGCTCACTTTTGCCCATTGCCATCATTTTAGCCCAATTTAAGGCTATTTTAGCATCAATTTGACTCAAAAGTGGTGCCCATTGCCCTCACTGTTTCCCATTGCTAGTGTTGCCCATTGCCCTCACCTACTGTAGTATACGAAAAATGCCGGTTTCATGTTAAGGGGGTAGTGTCCGCAAAAAAAGTCAGGCTGAAAATCCGATATAGTACTAAACCACTCACAAAAAACGATCGGTGATGGTCTCGTCGCTTTTCAATCATCGGTTCTCCCACTAGAGGTCGGCAAAGTCGAAAACGGAGGTACCATTTTCTTCTTAACTAGATATCCGATCAACTTCATTTGGGTGTCAAATTAAGCGGCTTCTCAATGAGCAAAAAGTACGTTGGTTTTTTGTCTGACTATATATAAATACAGTAGATAACCTTAAAAATGAGTTATTTTGGCCGGTTCGGTACCATTCATTCGAAAACCGTCTAGCAGAATTTGTTTTCACTTTGCTCATTCGGTTCCTCATACAATTGCGAACGAATAATACGTTCTACATTTTTCACTTACGTCATTAAAAAGTAAGTACATATTTGAAAATAATGCTAAAAATCAGATGTCTGCAAATAAATTTTTTGATTACGTAAGTGAAAAATGAAGAAGGTTTTATTTTTTCGCAATTGTATGAGGAATCGAATGAGCATAGTTAAAACAAACTCTGATGAGCGGTTTTCGACTCAAAGTTTTTATTTGGACACTTAAAGACACTTTTTAGCAATGTAAATTTAACTGGCAAAGTGTGATTACTGAGTTTCTCTGCATGGAACAACAAACATATTTTCGTTATTTTGAACATCACTCAATTCAACCGTGAAGTTTATTTCACGTTTCGTGTGACAAAATTTTTCAAACCTTACGGAATACAATCCGTATATCGAAAGCCACATTATCGTGAATTTGAGCAGTATCGAGAGGGCACTCGACGGGTTTTCGGGTGATAAATCAAGGCTCAAATAATTAGAAAAAACCTTATAAAGAATTGCAAGATACTCGTTTGTGGCTCTACCTATGATATGGGTTCTATGCTCTTTCGAATTAAAGTCAAATCAGCAAAGTGATATAAGCACCTGGATCAAAAAATAACACAGTAAATTGCTGTAAATATATGTTAATTACAGTCATTTAATTTAAATTACTGTAAAACTATTTAACTTACTGTGAATAAATTAAAATCACAGTAAAGTCCTTTAATTAACATCAGATAACGTGTAATTGGACTCTGTGATGCAGCATAATTACGCCTTCCGAGCAAAAAATGAGCTACCCGCTATAAATGTTGTTAACTAGGGTTAGCCCCTTGTTATGATTAAGCCTATTTCGCGCCTATTCTGCCACGTACATTTTATCGGCCCGAAAACATAGTTAGGTTTTCGCGGCCATTCACATTTTAGTCGCAGTCCGAGATGCTCAATAAATAATAATATACATTTTCCGGATTTAACCCTTGCATGCAGCAACCCCGCAATATTTAACCCGGCCGGTTAACAATGTCTTAAAATGACGAAAAGTTAGGACCTAGAATAGTTTTTTGCCGAGTCGGCCAAGCATCATACGATTTTATGCTTAGGTCCACTCAATCTTGCTGTTAAATAATACTATTCTTGAAAACCATTATGTTAATAAACTAATATCAGCTGATCAGCTACAGTGCCAAATAAAATAGATAGTCATGTGAAATTGGAACACTTTTCGCAAAACAATGGTTTCTCCGAAAACTTTATTTCAGCCTATTTTTCACTTTTTCTCTACATAACGAATATAAATATTTCAATTGTTTACTACTTTTGCTTACATCTGTTTACTAAAACTAAATCGTAAAAATATATGAATCTCGAAGTCGTATGCGGTCGTAGGACGGAAATAAAATCTTCAAAGTTTGGCGAGCATTATCCGGCCACTCGCCAAGTTATACTTGAATTATGGCTAAAATATAATCAGAAAAGTACACACCGAGCTATTCATCTCCGCAGATTTATCATTATCAAAATTAAATCCAGTGACCGCATACGGGTTCGAGATCCATATCCTAATTCAACCCAAAACGCAGCAAAATCTCTAACCCGCAATCATGTTTGGTCTATTGCTGATTAAATTCGGAGATGTAACATAATATGTGTGTATAAAAATTAATTCAAAGAAATTAATGCGAAGACTTCTCGAACATAACAAAACCTATTTATTTCAAGATTGTTAAAAATTGATTTCAAATTCCGAATTAAATTAAAAATAGTGGGATTTGTTAGTGAGGAATTAGTCAGATACAGTATCTCAGATGACTTTTTTGAATTAAGGTTTGAATAATTACGGTTGAAAAATTGGGACCATTTTTTTCTAAATATGTGTGATTATTTTAGCTATATAAGAATATGATTTGTCTCCAAAGCTAAAATGTGAATGATGTGTATGTCCTAATAGGACAGTCTTTTTCACTTCTAAGAGGCATTTTGGTACGAAAAAATTATGAGCAGAAAAATATACACCTTTCTTAACAGTTTCGCGCAATTATTATCATTTGAATTCGGCTATGTTACCGCACAGTTTAAGAAAACAATATCCTTATGCAACCAAAAACGCCCCAAGCTCCTTCAACCGCGCAATGACGCATAATATCGCTATACTATTGAGGTTTAATTTAGGTTATATCCTTTTCGGAACGGAACTCCATCTCAAAAACGCTTACTATCTCTATAGCGCGTGTTCGAATCCCACTAATGTTGTCTTAGTGATTATATTGAATATCCCTTATTCACACTTTTGTTAATATCCCGGCCCTACTACTTAAAAAACACTACGTTTCCTAATCAGGGCCGGGATATTAACAAAAGTGTGAATAGGGAATATGCTTATAGGCAAAGGTCTTGATAATGGAACCGCTAATTTTATCGGTGTGTCATCACTCAAGCAATTACTAAGACCATCACTTAGACAACATCAGTGGGATTCGAACACGCGCTGTAGAGATAGTAAGCGTTTTTTGAGATGGAGTTTCGTTCCGAAAAAGATATAATATAACTTATATTTAAGCTAATCAGGGCGATCTTGTACTTTATTGCGGGTCACTCAAAAAAATAGGGACACTGAAATAAATTGAAAATAGCGGAATTTTTAGGTGACGAATCATAGAAATACGTTTAATGTGGCAAAACCGACCGCCACCCGTGTCGCCCTCACCTTGGCTTAGTCGTATCGGAGGACTTTTTCTCCACCACCATCATCGTGGATTTAAGGCGCTCTCGAGCTGGTAACAAAATTGAAGGAATGATGCAGAGCGCGTAGCGCGCTACAACCTACGCACTTTCCGATTGCGTTTCCCGTTCTCAATTGATAGTAAAGTAATAAAAGGTTGAAATATCGTAAACGTAATTTTTTTCATTGATTTTTTCTAAACGCAAAAAAAGTAATTTGATTTTCGGATTTTTTGCTAGAGACAAAGGAATTTTTATTTACGGAAGATTTTTGGTATTTGTACTTGATTATTCAAAGGGACCTTATAAAAACACAAAAAGAGATTAATATTTCTGTTTTGAAAGCAGATAAGAGAACGCCAATTTTAAAGAAAAAAATGACGGAAATGGCAGAAAAAACCGTTCAAACTACCGGACAAACGGCAGAGGTAGAAACCACTGAAAATGCAAAATGCAAGGAAATCTTGTATAGCTGGATGTGTTGTAAATCATATAATGGAGAAGAAATTGATATCCCTGAGAAACCTATAGGTAGTAGAATCGACGATCCATAATCGAGCTAGTAAACCCTTTGATATAAATTTTCTTTTTGTTCTCAAAAAAATTTTGAACATTATTTTTTAACTTAAAGTTTGAATTTTCAATTAATCAAAATTTGAAACCAGGGTGTTACTGGTCGGAGGGGTTAAATAAAGGTTTAAAATCATCATTCTCAAAAGTTCAAGGCACTCATTTTGACTTTGATGTTGCCATAATTTGAGTTTAAAAAGTAATATCAATTTAAAATTTTTTTTGAATTTGAATTTTCCATATAACTCTCCATTTTTGTTATGAGCCTGTAACAGCCTGAATTAAACAGAGAAATTACACGATTCAAATTATGCTTCAATTCAAAGTAAAACCAAATTCCTCAGATCGTGATCGAAGGAAATTTCACGTACAAAATTTTCATGCGAACAAAACTTTGAAAATTTATATCTAAAATACCTTTAACTTCAAAATACTCAGTTTCCTCGAGAGTGCTTTTCATCAAGATTCTGTTTTCCATTTATATTTTTCTTGTATGATGAAAAATTAATTTTAATTTTCCCCAAATTTCATAAAATAATAACTTATATATCTATTTTTCGTTATTTTTCAAATTATTATTTAATCTCGAAAATTAGAATTCTAGTTCATAAAGAATTTCTTAGATCCCCATTTTTGTTATAATCAGTTTCCAACGTAAAAATAGTATTATAAGAAAAATAAATCAAGCACGAAAGTCTTCCGAAATTCTATTAGAACCAAGAGTGTCAGAGCTTTAGCTTTAAAGTGTTCACTCATAATCCGATTGTCTGATCCATTTTCGATTTTTTTCACTGAGTTTCATCAGTATTTCATAATTAAATCAAAGTGAAAGACAATCAAAAATTGATTGATGTTTTTCCTCAAAACCACCGAAATCCTTCCGTCCATTTCCCTAAAATAAAACTTCATCTGATATCAAAAACTGCCACATACTAAGCATTTATTTTTCTAAAAGTCCAAAAACGATGCAATTTTCGAGTTGTTTTATAAAATCACGACCAAGTGATTTTTCAATTGAAGTGTTCACATAACGAGATTGTTAATTTACGTCACTTTTTAGGCACTTTTGTCGTCTAGCTATAATTACACATTCCTACCACACAGGAGTTAAGTTTTTGGTCGGAAATTTTGTTCAAATATTTTGGGCTTATTTAAACAATCTAGGCAAATATATATGCATTTTCACGTTAGAAACTGGTTTTTATCAAATATTTTATCCTTGTTTAACTCCATAATACCCTGCTGGCTCGATTAATCAAATGGAATTTAAAAAAGGTAAGCTTTCTATTTAACTTTATCTAATAATTCTCGACAATTTGCGTAGTTTTTCCAACATCATTTTTGTGGTTGAAGCCTCTTGTTTTCTAAAATGTGACGAGTAAATTCTAGGGTGGATTTTCTCTGTTGATCCAATGATTGAAAAAGTAGGATTCCCAGTGTTTAAGAAGTAATTTTAAGCTTACAAAAATGATGCGACATTCCCGACGGAAATCCTAAAAATTCTTATAAATTCGTTCAGGAAGTTTTTCTATAATTTCTAAATGTAATCCATAAAAAAACACAATTCCATTTATTTTCAGATTTTTAATAATTATTTGAGTTCTATTTAAAAATAGTTTATTTTTGACGTTTCGGCTAAACAGCCATTTTCAGTGTGCAGACTCTTGCACTGCAGAGAACAAGTTTGGTTTTGACTTCAGGTTTGTCGGAACCTTTGGATGCGAAATATAAGAGGGTGATCAAGTAATTTTCGTGAAATGCGAACAAAAACAAAATATTTTTAGCGAAACATTTGGTTGCGAAATATAAGGGGGTGATCGAGCCTCAGATTTCGTCGTCATTTTACTTTTATCTGTACATGTGTAATTCCAAATACTGCTGTAACATGATCGAGCAATAATTACAGTGAAATCTGAGGCTCGATCACCCCCTTATATTTTCTCAACCAAATGTTTCGCTAAAAGATATTTTGTTTTTGTTCGCATTTCACGAAAATTACTTTATTACCCTCTTATATTTCGCATCTAAAAGTTCGACAAAGCTGAAGGTGAAACCAAACTTTTTCTCTGCACACCGAAAATGGCTGTTTAGCCGAAACGTAAAAATAAACTATTTTTAAATCGAACTCAAATTAATGTAAAATTGTTATTTATACTAGCAGCAACGATTCGAATTATCGTCATTTTTGTCTAGTATTTGATACTTATCTTTTAGAAATTTGCATTTTAGAAATTTTGAAAATCATGAAACAGACATTTTAACCTTTATACCGGAAATTTTTAGACTGTCGGAATAATTTTCTTTTGGTACCACAAGCTGGCTTTTGTTCGGAAATGCGTTCTCCACGTTAGAATATTAAGGTGGTTTGAAGCCTAATAAAAATTGAACTTGAGCGATCACATTTTATATTTTACTAAGTCAGTGATTTAAAACCCGGTTTAGATCTCGAAACGTTTGTTAAGTCTGCTTTTTGAGAGATTACGAGAGTTTTTTTTGTTTGAAAAATGTTTGTAACAATATCGATCATCATTTCTTGGCCTTGTTGAACTGCATTTGCAATACAATTATTATTCGAGTTTACATGTAAAAGGTCGAATCTCAGAGTATAAATTTTTTTGTCGATAAAATAATTGGTGGAGTTTATTTCCTATCTTTTACTATAAAAGGTGCATAGGTGCAAAAAAAAAATCTGGAAATTAAATCTGATTACATCATTCTGATTTCGTAAAACCGTAAATTCAAGTTATTTTATAACATGAACTCACCAGTTTTAATTTCAAGATGAAATTTCTATGAAAAATCGAAAAAAAATCGTGAACTTCTATCCACACACTTTTCAAAACAAAATAAAAAGATAAGTGAAACAAAACAAATTGCCAAAAATTGTGTCGACAAAAACGGGGATAAATAGAAATTGATTCACTATTTGTTTAATTGTTTTTTTTATTTTAATAAAAAAAGTGGAGGAATGCGCTTTAACATGTAAAACTTGTGTAATTAAGACACTTAACGGGGGGGGCCTTTAACAGGCTGCGTTTTTTCTAATAAATTTTGTATAACGGCCCGTTATTAACGGAAAAAGATTTCCGAATTCGTAAAGCATACAAAAATATTGTAAAGAGTAACCACCTATTAATCGCGGATATCCGGAACACAACAGTCACCACGTAAAAAAATGAGGAAAAAATACGATAAATATTCATTCACAAATAGCCCTTCTAACAAATAACTTATTTAGTCGATTAAAAAAACGATGAACTCAACGAAGAAACGACGCTCAAAACCTCGACTTGGAGAAACTTTTTTTTATTTTCTTTAATTAATAGGTTCCTATAGGCTCTATGGCCTATTTAAAATTTGAATCCCTAACTGCAAAAATATGACGAAATTTTGACATTTCATTATATTTTTCTGGTGTTTTCCCCACCCATCTATAAATTCACATCATTTTGACAGCCGCGATTCAATTGGAAAATAATATATAAAATGTATGACATTCTAAAAATTAAAACAATAGAATGAGTCCAAATAAACTATTGTCGAAAAAATTATTTAAAAAAATTTCGTTGAAAGTTTAAAAATCTGCAGGCGGTTTTCTGATGACGTATTATTTACTCGTGAATAATCCGATAATTTTTCGTCTAATTTGACTGAGAATTTATAGATTTTATAATATTATTTACCTCCTTGAGATTTAAGATAAGCTATAATTTTTTCTTTAAATATTTAGGGGTTAAATTCAAAGAATCCCTTATTTTAACGCCGCAAGAATCGTGATTATTGAAATATAATACCATTATGGCGGTGTGCGTCGCTAAAAACGTAATTTCTTTGTGACCAAATCGGTTGAACACGTTTATGAAATTTGTTTTCTACTTTTTCCAAAGATCAAAAATATTTTCGAAAATGAATGTGATGTTTTGGAAATTCTCTTTTTTTTCTTTCAAACATTAAAATTTTCACAAAACATCTTGAAATTATTCACGTTTAAAATAAAATGCATTCTAGAATTTATCGGCATTTTTAAGTTTTGAGCTTGATTGACGCCACTCCATCCCTCACCCCCCCCTATATCATTGCTGCACATGAAAACCCCATAACCTCTTTAGAAAAAGAACAACTATATTTAAACATTTCAACAGGTTGATATCATATTTGGATTTTTAATCCATAAGAAAAAAGACATTTTTATGTTTTTGCAAATTATTAAACATTTTTACAGGTACTTATCTTGAAAAGATCAACCCCTACAAAAATTTTCATGAGGGGTTTTATAATCAAAGAAATTTTAGCATGAAAGTTAAATAACTATTGCTTGACACGTTGTAGAACACGAAGGAATTTTTGCTTAAAATCTCTTTGATTCTGAAAATTATTATGGTTTTAACATAGCCTTAATAAAGCTGCCTTATTCTCTGATTGATCATTTTGAAAAATGGTCGATTTTGCGAAAATTATAGCGCTGAGTTTTTGGTTAAGCGCGTTTCTTCCAATGTTTCCTACCAAACTTTGATAGAAAACGCATTCGACCAAAAATTTACTCTATCAATTTTTGAAGTTATTCAAAATATAATTATTTTTCACTAATCCTTTTTCACTATCTTAGGTAAACTTTCAAACACTTCTTAACAAAGGTAAATCTTATTATCCACTTAGTTTTAAGCTCCAACTAATTTCTGTTATAATTGCGAGGTACAAAAAACTCTAAGACTTTGGGATTATCGGTCAGGAACTGGGATTCAAGGAAATTAAAACATTTTGTTTGAGTTTAAAACCCATGAAGTAATATAAAAATAACCACAAATGAGCTGTAAATTTAACACTCAAAATACTGTTATACATGTGAAGAAAAATGCAAAAATGTGAGTTTCTTCACAATTGCGCCTGATAAACTTCAAATTTTGTGGATTTCAAAAGCATTTAATTTTGTTTACTTGGAAATTTTCTCCGGATTTTACCAAATAGAAAATCAAGATTTTTGGTCATCAGAATTTTTCACATTTGAAGCTTGAAAAAATTCACCAGTACCATATTAACAAATTGATATCTGATTTAACATTTTGGATGTAGATTTTAATTACTCCAAATCACGTAAATTGTTCAAAATAGCACATTTCCGAATCTATAAGCAACCCAAAAATCCATAGCACAAAAATTGATCATTCCAGATATTTTTTTCTCAACAAAACGTGAATATTAAACAGTAAATCTAATTTCTGAATATACCGGAAAAAGTCAAAACCACCTTATTCAAATGTGAAATCAGCAAACCTCAAAACCCAGTCGGCATTTCAAATAACCTACACATTCTATTTGAAAAAAATGTCAAAATAAGATTTTTTGTAGCCCCTTTAAAAACCGTTAAAACGACTATTAGAACCGCGGCAAATGCAATTTGTCGCAAAACCAATCTCAAAGAAAAACACGTTCTATAAGGCAAGAATTTTGCAACCATTTCTGACTATTTATTTTAGAATTTTTCGCGATTATGCTTTTGGCGTCATATTTTGGTAAGTTGAACTGAAATTTCATGAACAGTTTTATCTCTTTTTAACGCTTATTGACAAGGTTTTAAAGCCCAGAAAAAATATTTATGCAGGTGAAAATATCCGGTCAGTTGTGTTAACAGATAAATATTGTAAAATGTGCTTAGAAAGACACTGATGAAGATAATATTTGTAAATAATGCCGATTGTCTTATTCAGCTGGTTTGTACAATAAAATAAAAAAAATTATTTTGAGACTAGAATCCAGTTACCAAATGGAGGCATTCAAAAAATCTTTTAAATATTGCCGATGGATTGATTCAGCTGTTTTAAGAAACAGGCAGAAAAACAAGGCATTCATTCATTTTTTTGTCAGCTGATCAGAGTAAAGTCATAATTGAAAATATGAATCGGCCAAAAACTTGGAAAATAAATTTTAATCATGCTATAAAATTTTGGGAACATAAGATGATCTTGTAGCTTTCATATAGTTCCGAAAGTAAACGATCTTATTATCTTAATTATTATTAAAATTATAGTCAAATGCTATAATTTTGAACATATTTCAATGTGAAAATAATAAGGTTGATAAAGGTGTATGCTTTCTAAACCATCATCTATATTATTTCTTGAATTTGAAACCATAATCTCTCACTGAGTCTCATGATAACCAAAATTATCGCAGCTGAGTCTAAAAGTTGAATCGTTATACAAACAAAATGGAAGTTTTTTGGTGATATTTTCATTATGCGTCATCTTAACATTTTTAAAAAGGGCAATTATCCGATATTTTTGAAATCGAAAGTCAAAATTTGACATTGTATAATTGGCTGAGATCCTTACGCAAGGCAACAAGGTTGACATTTGTTATACTTTTCAGACCCAGAAAAATTCAAAATGTTTTTAACTTTGGATAGATTTTCGTGAAAATTGAATTATTGATTGGAGCTTCATAAACCCCTTTTTTTTGAACAAATTTAACAGTACAAATGCATGAATTACCACAAATTTGTTTAGTTATTGTTCACTCTATGCAAATAATTTTTCTAAAATATTTTTAAATTAATCTTTGTGTCGTTTTTATCTAATTCACTTCTTTTTAATTCCTTTATAAAAAACTAAAATTATGGGAATGTAGGGTTAATTCGAGTTTTGCATTTTTCGGGTTTTTGTAAGTATTTTATAAAAGATGAAGTTAAAAAAATAACGTTTGGTCGAAATTTGACCACTAAAACTTCAAAATATCGACTTGACGTAAGCCAACTTTCTCATCAGTGTTTCACTGGCTTTTTTTAGCCTACTTTCGAAAAAATCGAAGCACTTTTTTACGGAAATTTTTTTCGAAAATTACCAAAAAATATCTTTTCGATTTTAGCTGTCAAAACATAAATTTGAAGCCATTTTGCAAATATATCCTCGGAGGAGATAGATTTTAAGGCGGTGGTCATGTCTTGATTTGCAATCAGACATTGTAATCACAAATTTTATACCATCACACCAATAGGTGACATTTTCGCAATACTGCAAACCATCTATCTCCTCCCAGACGCGTTTCAAATTGAGCTCAAATTTTCACAGATAACGTAACGGTAGTATTTCAAACTTTGATCACGAGCTTATTTGATCCGGTGACTGAACAATTCTATAACGCCAAATAACCGACGATTTTTCACAATTTTAGACTTCAAAATCTATCTCCTCCGAGGATATATTTGCAAAATGGCTCAAATTTATTAAGTTTCCTCAAAAATATGTAAGAGATGATCACAAGCTTCTTAGCAATTGACAGCTAAAACTCGAAATATGATTTTTTGGTCATTTTCGAAAAAATTTCCGAAAAAAAATTGGCTTCGATTTTTTCGAAAGTAAGCTCAAAAAAAACCAGTGAAATACTGATGAGAAAGTTGGCTTATGTCAAGTCGATATTTTGAAGTTTTAGTGGTCAAATTCGACCAACCGTTATTTTTTAACTTCATCTTTTAAAAAATACTTACAAAAAACCCGAAAAAATGCAAAAATTTCGCCATTTTTTTTATGATTTGGTTCTTAGTACACTTTATTATCACCCCTTATCAATTTGGAGCATTTCTATGCCTCTAAGACCTTTATTAAATCAGACACACCCCCTTAAGCGATAAATATATCCCTTTATCACACTTTGTGAATATCCCAGCCCTGATTAGCAAACGTAGTGTGTTTTTAAGTAGTAGGGCCGGGATATTTACAAGAGTGTGATAAAGGGATATGCAAATGAAGGTTTTTCCACTCTTAAGATACTCAGGACACAAAAACCTGCTTACTCGACCCGTCACAAATATATAAAAAATTGTTGTGAGTGTGTCACAAAATAATTCAGCATTGTGATGTTTTATTATTCTAAATGAATTTGTTAATCAAAATGTCTTTTTTGCAAATTTTGAAATTTCAATTAAATAAATTATTTCGGCATTTTAGGCATTGTTATTTGCAGGACCACAACCGATGCTAAAGTTCGAAAATGTTCATAATATGCCAAAAATAATTAAATCTTCATGAAAAAATAATTTTTTAACATTGATTTCCNGTTTGTTGCAGGAGGATAAACTCGGACGTCATAATTTGAAAAAATTTACCCAGTTTTATAAGACTTATTTTCTTAGGAGTTCTCAGTAAGTTAAAAATAAATTAAAATACCAAAATATGTAGAAAATTTACTCCACCAAACGCAATCAAATAAAATTCTAAAAAATTGATTTAAACAATTCATATTTTGAATTATCTACATTACGCACTCCAATGTAATTTTAATTAAAACCTCCAAACGCCAAAGAAATTATTGCAAAATTGGCCCTTCGGGATGATTATGGGCCACTGCAGGAATTTCAACTTTAAAATCCCTGTTAAAATTGCAAGGTCGTTTTTTTCGGAAAATCCGACGAATAAGGGCCTCTCCCTGTATGATTTTCATCGCAATAGCTTTGGAAAATGGGCTAAGGTCATCAATTTAACCTGGAAAAAAAAAAAAAAAAAAAAGAAAAAAAAAACCAATATGAAAGAAAAAAAAAAATACTATTTTAGATGACTGGTAAATATTTATTTAATGCTATGTAAAAATCACCACATTTTTCTTGATCTTTCGAATCGCTTTGATTCATAAAAATAAAAAAAACATCCCCAAAAAAAAGCAGAATTAAGCACATTTAAAATCTGCGTCAAGTCAGTTTCTCCTATCACTTTTCTTGAGTTACTAAAATACCTATCCTATCATAGTTATGCGCATTAAAAAGCTGAGTATTTCAAAAAGGGACACAAAAAGTATTTTTTTAAACCCCCGTTAGCCCTTATTTTCATTAGCCAAAAGAATAGACCACTTTCTAGGATAAAAACCACTAAACCAGAAGAGTTTTCAAGTTTAGATTAATTATTACGGGACCGCTGAAAACTTTTTTTTGCAAAAATATTTTATTTTAAATTGACGTTTAAAAATATTTTTAAAATTGAGGTTTTTTCGATTAAATGAAATTAGTGATCTGGAAAATGGAAATTGATTAGGTTGGCTTCGTATTGTAGTTACTCTCACAAAAGATTGAAATAGTACTTGATGCACTTGATTTATATTCGACATCCGGTTTGATTGGCCATTTTTAATCCTATAATAATCACGTTTCCTTATAAGGCTCGTTAATTCGCAGTTAAAGACAAGTTTGTCATTATCATTCCTAAAAAGTTAGTTTTTTCCATTTTTTAACTTGAGTTATTCAGACCAAATTACAGTAAGGGAAATGGCAACACAACGGGCTTTTTGACCAAAAGTTTTGCCCATTGCGCTCACTTTTTGCCCATGCCAATCATTTGTTAGGCCCAAATTTCAGGCTTATTTTACGGCATCAAATTTGAAGACTCAAAAAAGTGCGGCCATTGCCCTCACTGTTTTCCCATTGCTAGTGTTGCCCATTGCCCTCACCTACTGTAGTTAAACGAAAAAATGCCGTTTTCATGTTCAGAAGGGGTTAGTGTTCCGCAAAAAAAGTCAGCTGAAAAATCCGATTATAGTACTAAACCACCCACAAAAAAAAAAGATCGGTTGATTGGTCTCGTCGGCTTTTCAATCATCGCGTTCTCCCACTAGAGGTCGCAAGTCGGAAAACGAGGTACATTTTCTTCTTAATTAGTATATCCATCAACCTTCATTTGGTGTTCAAATTAAGGCGCTTCTCAATGAGCCAAAAAAAACGGTTGGTTTTTTTTGCTGACTTATATATAAATACAGTAGATAAACCTTAAAAAAATGAGGTATTTTGCCGGTTCGTTACCATTCAAATTCCAGAAAAACCGTCTAGCAAGAATTTTTTTTCACTTTTGCTCATCGCTTCCTCATAACAATTGCGAAACGATAATACGTTCTAACATGTTTTTCACTACGTTCATTTAAAAAGTAAGACATGTTTAGAAATACGTGCTAAAAAATCAGATGTCTGCAAATAAATTTTTTTTGATTACGGTAAGTAAAAAATGAAGAAGGTTTTATTTTTTTCGCAATTGTTATGAGGAATTCGAAATGAGTCCATATTATGAAACAAACTCTGATGAGCGGTTTTCCGACTCAAAGTTTTTATTTGGACACTTAAAGACACTTTTTAGCAATGTAAAATTTAAACTGGCAAAGTGTGATTACTGAGTTTTCTCTGCATGGAACAAACAAACATTATTTTCGTTAGTTTGAACATCACTCAATTCAACCGTGAAGTTTATTTCACGTTTCGTGTGACAAAATTTTTCAAACCTTACGGAATACAATCCGTATATCGAAACCACATTATTCGTGAATTTGACAGTATCGAGAGGGCACTCGACCGGGTTTTCGGGTGATAAATCAAGGCTCAAATAATTAGAAAAAACCTTATAAAGATTGCAAGATACTCGTTTGTGGCTCTACCTATGATATGGGTTTCTATGGCTCTTTCGAATTAAGTCAAAATCAGCAAAGTGTATATAAGCACCTGGATCAAAAAATAACACAGTAATTGCTGTAAATTAATGTTAATTACAGTCATTTTAATTTAAATTACTGTTTAAAAACTATTTAACTTACTGTAATATAATTATAAATCACAGTAAAGTCCTTCAATTAACATCAGATAAACGTGTAATTGGACTCTTGTGATGCCAAGCATAATTACGCCTTCCGAGGCAAAAAAAATGAGCTACCCGCTATAATGTTGTTAACTAGGGTTAAGCCCCTTGTTATGATTAAGCCTATTTCGCGCCTATTCTGCCACGTACATTTATTATCGGCCCGAAAAACATAGTTAGGTTTTTCGCGGCCATTCACATTTTAGTCGCAGTCCGAGATGCTCAATAAATAATAATATACATTTTCCGGATTTAACCCTTGCATGCAGCAACCCCGCAATATTTAACCCGGCCGTTAACAATGTCTTAAAATGAGAAAAGTTAGGGACTAGAATAGTTTTTTGCCGAGTCGGCCAAGCATCATACGATTTTATGCTTAGTGCCACCAATCTTGCTGTTAAATAATACTATTCTTGAAAACCATTATTTAATAAAACTAATATCAGCTGATCTAGCTACAGTGCCAAATAAAATAGATAGTCATGTGAAAATTGGGAACACTTTTCGCAAACACAATGGTTTCTCAGAAAACTTTATTTCAAGCCTATTTTTCACTTTTTCTCTACATAACGAATATAAATATTTTCAATTGTTTACTACTTTTGCTTACATCTGTTTACTAAAATAAATCGTAAAAATATATGAATCTCGAAGTCGTATGCGGGTCGTAGGACCGGAAATAAAAATCTTCAAAGTTTTTTGGCGAGCATTATCCGGTCACTCGCCAAGTTATACTTGATTATGGCTAATAAATATAATCAGAAAAGTACACACCGAGCTATTCATCTCCGCAGATTTATCATTATCAAAATTAGATCCGTGACCGCATACGGTTCGAGATCCATATCCTAATTCAACCCAAAACGCAGCAAAATCTCTAACCGCAATCATGTTTGGTCTATTTGCTGATAAATTCGAGATGTAACATTAATATGTGTGTATAAAAATTAATTCAAAGAATTAATCTCGAAGACTTCTCGAACATAACAAAACCTATTTATTTTCAGATTGTTAAAAATTGATTTCAAATTCCGAATTAAATTAAAAATTAGTGGGATTTGTTAGTGAGAATTAGTCAGATACAGTATCTCAGATGACTTTTTTGAATAAGGTTTGATATTACGGTTGAAAAATTGGGGACCATTTTTTTCTAAAATATGTGTGATTATTTTAGCTATATAAGAATATGATTTGTCTCCAAAGCATAAAATTGTGAACGATGTGTATGTCCTAATAGGACAGTCTTTTTCACTTCTAAGAGGCATTTGGTACGAAAAAATTATGAGCAGAAAAATATACACCTTTCTTAACAGTTCGCGCAATTATTATCATTTGAATTCGGCTATGTTACGCACAGTTTAAGAAAACATATCCTTATGCATACCAAAAAACGCCCAAGGCTCCTTCAACCGCGCAATGACGCATAATATCGCTATACTATTGAGGTTTAATTTAGTTAAATTTTTCGGAACGGAACTCCATCTCAAAAACGCTTACTATCTCTATAGCGCGTGTTTCGAATCCCACTAATGTTGTCTTAGTGATATATTGAATATCCTTTTTCACACTTTTGTTAAATCCCGGCCCTACTACTTTAAAAACACACTACGTTTCCTAATCAGGGCGGGATATTAACAAAAGTGTGAATAGGAATATGCTTATTAGGCAAAGGTCTTGATAATGGAACCGCTAAATTTTATCGGTGTGTCATCACTCAAGCAATTACTAAGACACATCACTTAGACAACATCAGTGGGATTCGAACACGCGCTGTAGAGATAGTAAGCGTTTTTTGAGATGGAGTTTCGTTCCGAAAAGAATAATATAACTTATATTTAGCTAATCAGGGCGATCTTGTACTTTATTGCGGGTCACTCAAAAAAATAGGGACACTGAAATAAATTGAAAATAGCGGAATTTTTAGGTGACGAATCATAGAAATACGTTTAATGTGGCAAACCGACCGCCACCCGTGTCGCCCTCACCTTGGCTTAGTCGTATCGGAGGACTTTTTCTCCACCACCATCATCGTGGATTTAAGGCGCTCTCGAGCTGGTAACAAAATTGAAGGAATGATGCAGAGCGCGTTAGCGCGCTACAACCACGCACTTTCCGATTGCGTTTCCCGTTCTCAATTGATAGTAAAGTAATAAAGTTGAAATATCGTAAACGTAATTTTTTCATTGATTTTTTCTAAACGCAAAAAAGTAATTGATTTTCGGATTTTTTGCTAGAGACAAAGGAATTTTTATTTTACGGAAGATTTTTTGGTATTTGTACTTGATTATTCAAAGGGACCTTAAAACACAAAAAGAGATTAATATTTCTGTTTTGAAAGCAGATAAGAGAACGCCAATTTTAAAGAAAAAAATGACGAAATGGCAGAAAAAACGTTCAAATACGGACAAACGGCAGAGGTAGAAACCACTGAAAATGCAAAATGCAAGGAATCTTGTATAGCTGGATGTGTTGTAAATCATATAATGGAGAAGAAATTGATATCCCTGAGAAACCTATAGGTAAGTAGAATCGACGATCCATAATCGAGCTAGTAAACCCTTTGATATAAATTTTCTTTTTGTTCTCAAAAAAATTTTGAACATTATTTTTTAACTTAAAGTTTGAATTTTCAATTAATCAAAATTTGAAACCAGGTGTTACTGTCGGAGGAGGTTAAATAACGGTTTAAAATCATCATTCTTCAAAAGTTCAAGGCACTCATTTTGACTTTGATGTTGCCATAATTCGAGTTTAAAAAAGTAATATCAATTTAAAATTTTTTTTGAAAATTTGACATTTTCCATATAACTTCTCATTTTTGTTATGAGCCTGTAACAGCCTGAATTAAACAGAGAAATTACACGATTCAAATTATGCTTCAATTCAAAGTAAAACCCAAATTCCTCAGATCGTGATGAAGGAAATTTCACGTAACAAATTTTCATGCGAACAAAACTTTTGAAAATTTATATCTAAAATACCTTTTAACTTCAAAATACTCAGTTTCCTCGAGAGTGCTTTTCATCAAGATTCTGTTTCCATTTATATTTTTCTGTATGATGAAAAATTAATTTTAATTTTCCCCAAATTTCATAAAATAATAACTTATATATCTATTTTTCGTTATTTTTCAAATTATTATTTAATCTCGAAAATTAGAATTCTAGTTCATAAAGAATTTCTTAGATCCCCATTTTTGTTATAATCAGTTTCCAACGTAAAAATAGTATTATAAGGAAATAAATCAAGCACGAAAGTCTTCCGAAATTCTATTAGAACCAGAGTGTCAGAGCTTTAGCTTTAAAGTGTTCACTATAATCCGATTGTCTGATCCATTTCGATTTTTTCACTGAGTTTCATCAGTATTTCATAATTAAATCAAAGTGAAGACAATCAAAAATTGATTGATGTTTTTCCTCAAACCACCGAAATCCTTCCGTCCATTTCCCTAAAATAAAACTTCATCTGATATCAAAAACTGCCACATACTAAGCATTTATTTTTCTAAAAAGTCCAAAAACGATGCAATTTTCGAGTTGTTTTATAAATCACGACCAAGTGATTTTTCAATTGAAGTGTTCACATAACGAGATTTGTTAATTTACGTCACTTTTTAGGCACTTTTGTCGTCTAGCTATAATTACACATTCCTACCACACAGGAGTTAAGTTTTTGGTCGGAAATTTTGTTCAAATATTTGGCTTATTTAAACAATCTAGGCAAATATATATGCATTTTCACGTTTAAAACTGGTTTTTATTCAAAATATTTATCCTTGTTTAACTCCATATACCCTGCTGGCTCGATTAATCAAATGGAATTTAAAAAGGTAAGCTTTCTATTTAACTTTATCTAATAATTCTCGACAATTTGCGTAGTTTTTCCAACATCATTTTTGTGGTGAAGCCTCTTGTTTTCTAAAATGTGACGCAGTAAAATCTAGGGTGGATTTTCTCTGTTGATCCAATGATTGAAAAAGTAATTCCCAGTGTTTAGAGTAAGTAATTTTAAGCTTACAAAAATGATGCGACATTCCCGACGGAAATCCTAAAAATTCTTATAAATTCGTTCAGGAAGTTTTTCATATTAATCTAAATGTAATCCATAAAAAAACACAATCCATTTATTTTCAGATTTTTAATAATTATTTGAGTTCTATTTAAAAATAGTTTATTTTTGACGTTTCGGCTAAACAGCCATTTCAGTGTGCAGACTCTTGCACTGCAGAGAACAAGTTTGGTTTTGACTTCAGGTTTGTCGGGAACCTTTGATGCGAAATATAAGAGGTGATCAAGTAATTTTCGTGAAATGCGAACAAAAACAAATAGTTTTTTAGCGAAACATTTGGTGCGAAATATAAGGGGTGATCGAGCCTCAGATTTCGTCGTCATTTACTTTTATTGTACATGTGTAATTCATACTGCTTGTACGATGAGCATAATTAAGTAAATCTGAGGCTCGATCACCCTATATTTTCACAATGTTGCTAAAAATAGTTGTTGATTGCATATCATATTTGCACTAATTCGACGTGAACAAATTGAAACTTTCCGAAGTAAAAATAAACTATTTTAATCGAATACATTAGTATGTTATATATAGCGCTACGATTCGAATTATCGTCATTTTTTCTAGTATTTGATACACTCTTTTGAATTGCTTGAAAATTTAATCATCGTAAATTTGAGGTAAAAATTTTGAATTTTTTTGAAGAATTTTTGTTTTATTTCGATTAGTTGATATAATTTTTTTTTGGGAAATTGTGAATGAAAAAATTTTGACAAAAGGTTGGAAACTTTTTTTCGTTGCAAATTGGATGTATTGTTTTCTGAAAAGTATAAAACTGTTCGAATTTGATATTTTTGTTGGTTAGTATTGTGATAATTGAAGTTCTTTTAGAAATTTGCATTTAAAATTTGAAAACAACAGACATTTTAACCTTGTATACCGGAAATTTTTAGACTGTCGGAATAATTTTCTTTTGGTACCACAAGCTGGCTTTTGTTCGGAAATGCGTTCTCCACGTTAGAATATTAAGGTGGTTTGAAGCCTAATAAAAATTGAAACTTGACGATCACATTTTATATTTTACTAAGTCAGTGATTTTAAAACCCGGTTTTAGATCTCGAAACGTTTGTTAAGTCTTTCTGTTTTTGAGAGATTACGAGAGTTTTTTGTTTTGAAAAATGTTGTGTAACAATATCGATCATCATTTCTTGGCCTTGTTGAAACTGCATTTGCAATACAATTATTATTCGAGTTTACATGTAAAAAGGTCGAATCTCAGAGTATAAATTTTTTTGTCGATATAAATAATTGGTGGAGTTTATTTCCTATCTTTACTATAAAAGGTGCATAGGTGCAAAAAAAAATCTGGAAATTAAATCTGATTACATCATTCTTGATTTCGTAAAAACCGTTAAATTCCAAGTTATTTTTTATAACATGAACTCACCAGTTTTAATTTCAAGATGAAATTTCTATGAAAAAATTCGAAAAAAAATCGTGAACTTCTATCCACCACACTTTTCAAAACAAAAATAAAAAGATAAGTTGAAACAAAAACAAATTGCCAAAAAAATTGTTGTCGACAAAAACGGGGATAAATAGAAATTGATTCACTATTTTGTTTAATTTGTTTTTTTTTATTTTATAAAAAAAGTGGAGGAATGCGCTTAACATGTAAAACTTGTGTAATTAAGACATTAACGGGGGGCCCTTTAACAGGCTGCGTTTTTTCTAAATAAATTTTGTATAACGGCCCGTTATTAACGGAAAAAGATTTCCGAATTCGTAAAGCATACAAAAAATATTGTAAAGAGTAACCACCTATTAATCGCGGATATCCGGAACACAACAGTCACACGTAAAAAAATGAGGAAAAAATACGATAAATATTCATTCACAAATAGCCCTTCTAACAAAAAACTTATTTAGTCGATTAAAAAAACGATGAACTCAACGAAGAAACGACGCTCAAAACCTCGGACTTGGAGAACTTTTTTTTATTTCTCTTATTAATAGGTTCCTATAGGCTCTATGCCTATTTAAAATTTGAATCCCTAACTGCAAAAATATGGACGAAATTTTGACATTTCATTATTTTTCTGGTGTTTTCCCAACCCATCTATAAATTCACATCATTTTGACAGCCGCGATTCAATTAGAAAATAATATATAAAATTGTATGACATTTCTAAAAATTAAAACAATAGAATGAGTCCAAATAAACTATTGTCGAAAAAATATTAAAAAAATTTCGTTGAAAGTTTAAAAAATCTGCAGGCGGTTTTCTGATGACGTATTATTTACTTCTGAATAATCCGATATATTTTTCGTCTAATTTGACTGAGAATTTTATAGATTTTAATATTATTTACCTCCTTGAGATTTAAGATAAGCTATAATTTTTTTCTTTAAATATTTAGGGGTTATTCAAAGAATCCCTTTATTTTAACGCCGCAAGAAATCGTGATTATTGAAATATAATACCATTATGGCGGTGTGCGTCGCTAAAAACGTAATTTCTTTGTGACCAAATCGGTTGAACACGTTTATGAAAATGTTCTTTTTTTTACTTTTTCCAAAGATCCAAAAAATATTTTCGGAAAATGAATGTGATTGTTTTTGGAAAATTCTCTTTTTTTTCTTTCAAACATTAAATTTTCACCAAACATCTTGAAATTATTCACGTTTAAAATAAAAATGCATTTCTAGAATTTATCGGCATTTTTAAGTTTTGAGCTTGATTGACGCCACTCCATCCCTCACCCCCCCTATATCATTGCTGCACATGAAAACCCCATTAACCTCTTTTAGAAAAAGAACAACTATATTTAAACATTTCAACAGGTTGATATCATATTTGGATTTTTAATCCATAAAGAAAAAAGAACATTTTTTATGTTTTTGCAAATTATTAAACCAATTTTTACAGGTACTTATCTGAAAAGATCAACCCCTACAAAAAATTTTCATGAGGGGTTTTATAATCAAAGAAATTTTAGCATGAAAGTTAAATAACTATTTGCTTGACACGTTGTAGAACACGAAGGAATTTTTGCTTAAAATCTCTTTGATTCTGAAAATTATTATGGTTTTAACATAGCCTTAATAAAGCTGCCTTATTCTCTGATTGATCATTTTGAAAAATGGTCGATTTTGCGAAAATTATAGCGCTGAGTTTTTGGTTAAGCGCGTTTCTTCCAATGTTTCCTACCAAACTTTGATAGAAACGCATTCGACCAAAAATTTACTCTATCAATTTTTGAAGTTATTCAAAATATAATTATTTTTCACTAATCCTTTTTCACTATCTTAGGTAAAACTTTCAAACACTTCTTAACAAAGGTAAATCTATTATCCACTTAGTTTTAAGGTCCAACTATTTCTGTTATAATTGCGAGGTACAAAAAACTCTAAGACTTTGGATTATCGGTCAGGAACTGGGATTCAAGGAAATTAAAACATTTTGTTTGAGTTTAAAACCCATGAAGTAATATAAAAATAACCACAAATGAGCTGTTAAATTAACACTCAAAATACTGTTATACATGTGAAGAAAATGCCAAAAATGTGAGTTTCTTCACAATTGCGCCTGATAAACTTCAAAATTTTGTGGATTTCAAAAGCATTTAATTTGTTTACTTGAAATTTTCTCCGGATTTTACCAAATAAAAAAAATCAAGATTTTGGTCATCAGAATTTTTCACATTTGAAGCTTGAAAAAATTCACCAGTACCATATTAACAAATTTGATATCTGATTTAACATTTTGGATGTAGATTTTAATTACTCCAAATCACGTAAATTGTTCAAAATAGCACATTTTCCGGAATCTATAGCAACCCAAAAATCCATAAGCACAAAAAAATTGATCATTCCAGATATTTTTTTCTCAACAAAACGTGAATATTAAACAGTAAATCTAATTTCTGAATTATACCGGAAAAAGTCAAAACCACCTTATTCAAATGTGAAATCAGCAAACCTCAAAACCCCAGTCGGCATTTCAAATAACCTACACATTCTATTTTGAAAAAAAATGTCAAAATAAGATTTTTTGTAGCCCCTTTAAAAACCGTTTAAAACGACTATTAGAACCGCGGCAAAATGCAATTTGTCGCAAAAACCAATCTCCAAGAAAAACACGTTCTATAAGGCAAAGAATTTTGCAACCATTTCTGACTATTTATTTTAGAATTTTTCGCGATTATGCTTTTGGCGTCATTTTGGTAAGTTGAACTGAAATTTCATGAACAGTTTTATCTCTTTTTAACGCTTATTGACAAGGTTTTAAAGCCCAGGAAAAAATATTTATGCAGGTGAAAATATCCGGTCAGTTGTGTTAACAGATAAATATTGTAAAATGTGCTTAGAAAGACACTGATGAGATAATATTTGTAAATAATGCCGATTGTCTTATTCAGCTGGTTTGTACAATAAAATTAAAAAAAATTTATTTTGGACTAGAATCCAGTTACCAAATGGAGGCATTTCAAAAATCTTTTAAAATATTGCCGATGGATTGATTCAGCTGTTTAAGAAACAGGCAGAAAAAACAAGGCATTCATTCATTTTTTTGTCAGCTGATCAGAGTAAAGTCATAATTGAAAATATGAATCGGCCAAAAACTTGGAAAAATAATTTTAATCATGCTATAAAATTTTGGGAACATAAGATGATCTTGTTATTCATATAGTTCCGAAAGTAAACGATCTTATTATCTTATTTATTATTAAATTATAGTCAAATGCTATTAATTTTGAACATATTCAATGTGAAAATAATAAGGTTGATAAAGGTGTTATGCTTTCTAAACCATCATCTATATTATTTCTTGAATTTTGAAACCATAATCTCTCACTGAGTCTCATGATAACCAAAAATTACGCAGCTGAGTCTCAAAAGTTGAATCGTTATACAAACAAAATGGAAGTTTTATGGTGATATTTTCATTATGCGTCATCTTAACATTTTTAAAAAGGGCAATATCCGATATTTTTTGAAATCGAAAGTCAAAATTTGACATTGTATAATTGGCTGAGATCCTTACGGCAAGGCAACAAGGTTGACATTTGTTATACTTTTCAGACCCAGAAAAATTCAAATGTTTTTAACTGGCATAGATCTTTCGTGAAAATTGAATTATTTGATTGGAGCTTCATAAACCCCTTTTTTTTGAACAAATTTAACAGTACAAATGCATGAATACCACAATTTGTTTAGTTATTGTTCACTCTATGCAAATAATTTTTCTAAAATATTTTTAAATTAATCTTTGTGTCGTTTTTATCTAATTCACTTCTTTTTAATTCCTTTATAAAAAACTAAAATTATGGGAATGTAGGGTTAATTCGAGTTTTGCATGTTTTTCGGGTTTTTGTAAGTATTTTATAAAAGATGAAGTTAAAAAAATAACGTTTGGTCGAAATTTGACCACTAAAAACTTCAAAATATCGACTTGACGTAAGCCAAATTCTCATCAGTGTTTCACTGGCTTTTTTTTTAGCCTACTTTTCGAAAAAATCGAAGCACTTTTTTTACGGAAATTTTTTTCGAAAATTACCAAAAAATATTCATTTTCGATAGATTTAGCGTGTCTACATAAGAACTGATAAATTTGAAGCCATTTTGCAAATATATCCTCGGAGGAGATAGATTTTTAAGGCGGTGGTCATGTCTTGATTTGCAAATCTAGAACATTGTACATCACAAATTTTATACCCCCATCACACCAATAGGTACATCTTATCGAACAATGTGACTGCAAACGCAAATCTATCTCCTCCCAGACGTTTCAAATTGAGCTCAAATTTTCACAGATAACGTAACGGTAGTATTTCAAACTTTATCACGAGCTTATTTGATCCGGTGACTGAACAATTCTATAACGCCAAATAACCGACGATTTTTCACAATTTTAGACTTCAAAAATCTATCTCCTCCGAGGATATATTTGCAAAATGGCTCAAATTTATTAAGTTTCCTCAGAGAAATATGTAAGAGATGATCACAAGCTTCTTAGCAATTTGACAGCTAAAACTCGAAATATGATTTTTTGGTCATTTTTCGAAAAAATTTTCCGAAAAAAATTGGCTTCGATTTTTCGAAAGTAAGCTCAAAAAAAAACCAGTGAAATACTGATGAGAAATTGGCTTATGTCAAGTCGATATTTTGAAGTTTTAGTGGTCCAAAATTCGACCAACGTTATTTTTTAACTTATCTTTTAAAAAATACTTACAAAACAAACCCGAAAAAATGCAAAAATTTTCGCCATTTTTTTTATGATTTGGTTCTTTAGTACACTTTTATTATCACTCCTTATCAATTTGCAGCATTTCTATGCCCTTAAGCGTCTTTATTTAAAATCCAGACATGACCACCCTTAAGCTCGATAAATATATCCTTTATCAATCACACTTTGTTAATATCCAAGCTCTGATCTAGCAAACGTAGTGTGTTTTTAAGTAGTAGGGGGCGAGGATATTTACACAAAAAAGAGTGTGATAAACGGAAATGCCCAAATGAAGAGGTTTTTCCACTCTTAAGATACTCAGGACACAAAAACCTGCTTACTCGACCCGTCACAAATATAAAAAAAATTGTTGTGAGTGTGTCACAAAATAATTCAGCATTGTGATGTTTTATTATTCTAAATGAATTTGTTAATCAAAATGTCTTTTTTGCAAATTTTGAAATTTCAATTAAATAAATTATTTCGGCATTTTAGGCATTGTTATTTTTCAGGACCACAACCGATGCAAAAGTTCGAAAATGTTCATAATATGCCAAAAATAATTAAATCTTCATGAAAAAATAATTTTTTAACATTGATTTCCAATCCAATTATTCCCGTGGAATTCCGAGATCAAGAAAAAAACGTAGATAACAATCGATAACAAATGGTCTATGAAATTACCGGTGAAATCCATAATAATCCCCTGGTTCGATTGACTTAGTCTGAGACACTAAGCGCATCCGAAATACGTTATTTCTTGAACATCTAGTAGATAAGGAGATACCATCGATATTTAATAAATTCTTTGAAAGACGAAGAGAAAATTTGTGGTTAAGAACATGCTAACTTACATGTATTTCATGTTTAAGCAAATCAATTATTAACCCTTGTGTTCAGAATGCATCAAAATGTGACAAAAACGTTACTTTTCGACAAAGTTAAAAAAATTAAGTAAACGGGTTATAAAAAATAGAGCACGTCTGCTGCTTGTTTTAATTTTAAATTTTGGTTGGCAGACAAAATGTATATAGTTTGTTGTAAAGAATTACAAATACAAATCTGATTAGAAATTGTGAATAAGTTCGGGAATATTTTTTTTGAATCCCTTGGGACCCTGGCAAAAATAAAAACCGTTTTTATACCGTGCTAATTGTGGAGAGTGATCAAGATTGATGACTCATCTGCCGCGGCGCTAGTGATTTAATACAAAAAACAAATTTCTTGTACACGCAGAACACATTCTACAATTTACATTGTATTACCTAAGCTGGAATTTTTTCTTGAATTTTTCTGGAGAAAATCGAAAATTTCAAGCTCATTTGTTTGTAATTCTCTGCAATCAGCTATATTACTTTTCTTCATCGAGCAAAAATTTATAAGGCAGTTCTGACTTTATTCTCGGCTGCTCTCGGTTCGTTCCATTATTAAAACAAGGTCGTCCAAAAATGATTTAAAATTCTTCAATTTTTTATCAATACTTATTTCTGATTGGTCAAAAATGAACGGACCAAAATCGACCATTAAAGATCATAAAAATGTTGGCCATAATTCACTGAAACATAATCAATATTATTTGCTAACTATTGTCCATACGACAAAATAGAGCCAAGTTTGCACACGCCAAAAATTTCTTTTAAAACAAACTCTCATTTTTTTCAGAGAAGCACAAACTAATGATTTAGCTATTATATAATTCTAAAAAAATATACATCAACAGTGCCTGAAATAAACGGTCATGGCATGCTATATATAAAAACCTTATTAATTGAACGTAATTACCGATCAAAAGCCTTTAGAATCAGACCGTTCGTATAATTTGATTAAATTCGAATTTCATCCTTAACCCCTTATCGAATTAGCACGCCTATTATAGAAATGGTTCAAGACAGAGCCACTTACATCACGCAAGTTGGCCGTTTGACAATATTGTGAAACATTAAATGTTACTTTCTCTTTTATTTTTATCCGATTTTCGGATGGGTTTTTGAAATAAAAATTTTAACAAAAAATTTTCTTTGATCATTTTTTTAAAAGGACTTTTTGTATTTAAAATTTATTTCGATATAAAATTTGTTTGGTCGAAAATCTGTACGCTTTTCTTTCCTTTGAAACAAGGAATTTGGCTAAAAAATATTTTCGTTGAACAATATATATTTTAAACAAAATTATTTTATTCGACAAATTCATTTGATTTGATTTGAACAAAAGTAGTTTTTCACATGAAAGTTTTAATAACATAAGTGAAATTATATTTTTTGTAACATGCAGCATTGTTACATGCTTTATCTAAACATTTTCTCTCATTTTCTTCTTTATCATGAACGCGTGCTGTGCGGAAATGAACAGTGGCGGTGAAGCGGTAAACCCTAAAGTGACACAACAAGTTCCACTTTTCGTCTTTAAAGAACGTTTCTGACCTTATATAAGTAAGATTTACATCAAACACCATAATATGTTGTTTCAATTTGTGGCATTCAAATTATCGGATATCACAATCTTATCAACCGCTTTTGGCGTTATCACCGCACTGGAGTATCGGTATGAAGTAACGCCTTATTAAATAATGGATATAAAATTTATTATGATATCTAAGATACGACGGATTTAAATGAAATTCTTACAACTCCGCGGAAAAATTTTGCTTGGCAAATGTGCCAAATTTTGAAAATTCAGCATTATAAATTTCAAAAGACTTTATTTGGCCCAATTTGAATTTAAAACAAATATCCCCTGTCGCACTTTGCTAAATTTTTGAATGTTAGTTAAAAATATAAAAAGAGCTTTCACATTAGAAAAAAATGCACCGAAATTTGAACACGAGGTATGAAAATATTTTACACTTATTTTGAGTAATTTGAGAATATAAGATTTGTTTTGAATCCCAAAACAACTTAAAAAAATCATTTTTTAAGTTGGCGTTAAACTTTTACATTTATTTAAGTCCTTACTGAAATTGTAAAATTGTGCTGTCAGCGGTATTTTTGTGAAAAATTCATTTCAAGAAATGTCAATCGGTTATAACAAGAATGTGTTAATAAAGTCTTTAGGGTGTAATCTTTGAATACAAGAGAAAAATTTTGGCTCCAATTAAAATTTCCTGAAAAACTTCAAATTCCGCACATGTTATCCTAACACTTTTGTTGATAAAACATGGCAAAATAAAATTTGCGGAAGATTCAAATATACGTTAGAAACTTTAGATAAATGTGTTTCTGTATAACATTTAAATATACGTTAATTATTTCAGTATCTCAGCCTCAACTCAAGAAAACTGTTTAAATCTTAATACCCACCCCTTAATTCCCTCACAAAAATAATGGTCGTACGATAGTTTGCATACTAGTTATTATATCTTCCATGCTCATTAGACCACATTTTTCGCGAGGAAATTAAGTAGGTGGGTACGTAGATTTTAGCAAGTTTAAGCGTGTTTAAGCTACAGGTGACTGCGGTTAAAAGATATGTAGTGATTTACATGTATACATTGAGAGTTCTAATAAACCCTTTTAACATGAGTCAAAATAATTTGAGAACCTTGTTAAACAAATCAACGGTAAGTTTTATTTTCAACTTTTTCTAATTCATGTTCTGAAAAGCACTTTTAAGGAGCGGCTTGATCAGTTAAGGTCTTCCGCATAAATAAAAAAAGTCGGAGTTTTCTCAAGTCTCTAAGGGTTTTCTTGTGAAGTAGTATTTCATATATATTTTGATCTCTTTTGAAAAAAGGTTGAAAAAATTTATTGAAATCAGTTAAAAGACGAAATTCTTGCCCTGGTCTGATATCAATAAATATTTAATTTTAACTTATTGATATGATAAGAATTTTAACGATATATCTTCATTTTGAAATTTTCAAAAAAAAGTTTTTACTTTATAAGCAATTGTTGGAAATTATCAAGTATTTTCAGAATAAATTAGAAAACAAATTATCATATATTTAAAAAAAAAATTTTGTTGATCGTAAATATTTCCACAATAAATTGAAAAAAATGAGGATAAAAAAGATTGAATGAAAAACTACCTATAGTTTGTCCTTTTTTCTCACGCACTTTCTCAATTTGCGGTTCTTGAGACTACCGCGAAGCGCGGAAAATGATTGGCCAGCGATAAGCCACGTTCTTGAAAAAAACTGCCTTCAAAACAAAACTATTTTTATGGCGAGAGTCTCAATGACCTAAAAACTTTTATAAATTACGGCCGTATTTGGGAAATATTGAATATAAAAAATGAAATTAACCGAAATCGAATAATTAGATAAATTAAAGGTACTTTTCACTATTTTGATTATCAATTCAACATTTTTCAACAATATGATAATTTTTAAGGATTTTTCCGAAATTGGGTCATTGAAAATAGCTAAATATCCCCTTATCACCTTTTGGTTAGAATGCGTAGCCACTACTTCTTTTAACGTGTGATTTTAACGTTGTGGCTACGCATTCTAACCAAAAGGTGATAAAGGGATATACGGTTGTTCAACAAAACCATTTGTCACAACACCATCAATTACAACAAAATTTCTTGACCGAGTTGAAATGACCATGTAATCTCTTAGGTTTTTTCAAAATTTAGAGATGCCCACTTTTCTTCCTTGGTGGAGCTTCAACATTTGAAAAAATAGCTAATTAGCGGATAATTGATCGAAAATAAGATTAATTAGAATAAGATTAGATGTGACTTGCAAAAATTGTAAGTTAGCTTCAAGGATCCCTCATGCAAAGTGGAAAAAGATCACCCTTAACTCGTGCAGTACCTCATTATAATAAAGGTTCAAAATTTGTCAAGATAAAAAATAAACAAAACTAGAACGGACAGGTGTAATTTTACAAAGTTCTGAGAGTTCTAAAATCTTTAAGACAAATTCGATAAGAAAATTGAAGGACAGTTCCATCTGCTGGAAAAAGTTCTAAAAATCGCAGTTCGTTGAATTTAAGTTCGTTGAAGTTCAACAAATGATAAGGTTAAGTTTTTAAAGTTATATAAGTCATTTTAAAGATTTTTCGAGTGCATTCGAAATCAACGGGAAAATTTGAAATTTTATTTGGGGCTTAGAGAATTTTTATGCATCAAAAGTTCCCGATTAAACATCATGGTGAAATTTTGTGTTGAACATAAACTTTTCTTTGGAATTTTAAAGTTCAGGCTCAATTTTGATTGGTCGAAACTTTCTCAGGTTATGTTTGTGATTTCAAATGTATACATATCAATTAATGTTCATATTCAAGTGGTTTTTTTGTTAAAAATGGTAATCATTGGGTATTTTGATGTTTTTTGCTTCTTATGTCGGTTAAAACCTTTGCACTGTTTTCTACTATTTACAGGTGTTTATTTACTACGTTGCGCATTTATTGGATTTCTCACCAATTTTTGTTTAATTTTCACCACGAGAAACTTTAAACCCTCAATTTGTAACAAAATACAAGTTAATCTTGCGTCTTTCGACCTCATGTAATAATCGAATATGTTTCTCGCAAATTATTTCTGGACCAAAAATTTCCAAGGTTTGACTTTCTCAGGTGGATAAACTAAGGTGTTCATTATTTAAAAAAAAAGTTACTGTAGTTCTGTACTGTAATTATGTATGGTGATTATGTCCTGTAATTAAGGAGTGTAATTATGTACCGTAATGATGGAGGATAGTGTAATTATCATGTACTGTAATTATGCCAAGATTCGTAAGAACATAAAGGAGGTAAACATCAGAATAAGTGAAAATTTCTGATTCAAGTTTTTCTACTATGAATCTCACTAAAAAATGTTGCAATCTGTCGGACTTATAGCAACCTCTTACTATCGAAAATTATTTTGAGTTCTAAGATACATTTTTGAAATAATTTCAAATTTTTGGCATTTTAACGTTTAATAGCCACTTGAGAGCCAAATTACCCCTTCAAAATAACCTCATTGTATTCTTCTAACGGCTAAGTACGATTCTCAAATTCAACTACAATTTTCTGATTAGCTCATAATGAATACCCTTTAAAGTCTGCGTCTGGTCGCTTATGCATAGTGTTTTTTCAGAAAAAATCATGATGAAATATATAATTCAAGTGCTCATGTAGAAACTCTTTGAGCTGTTAAATGCACTGGTTTTAAGAGGTTACGTTTTTATAACCACTCTTTAGAAAGTTGAATAAAACAATCAACATGCTGTTTTTTGTGTCACACCCTTAGTTTAGAAGATAGTTAAATGAAGGTTTTTTTGTTAATAAAAATTTAATTTTGCGTGAATTTTAATATCAAAATATGTCTCAAACTGTTAAAACATTGTTCGGGATTACTATAATATTAATTCTTAAATTGAAAAGCGAAATAAATATTTTTTTAACCCCTGTTACGAAAAAATCCAAGATTTACTTTTGTATTTTTCTACGAAAACTAACAGCTAGGGTTTTTTGTTTACCGCATTAATTTCACCAAAATGAACCAATTATTCATGTGATTATTTATGTATTTGCGAAAATAATAGAAATAGAATTCTTCATTATTGAAGTCAAGTTGATCTGGTGTTTTAAATGTCGATCTTATTTTTTGTCCCTTTGGTAATCCGCTTAATTTTGTTTTGCGTAAAAAAAATCAAAAAATTACCTTAATATTATTTTAATGGTAAATTTCTAACAAAATTACGAAAAAATAACTGTTCCACAACAGTTTTCAAGGGTATCAAGCTGTGTTTTAATTCACTTTTGATTAAAATAAGCTCTAAAAACACTTTTTTACAATTTAGAAGTTCAGCAGCAAAAACAATAGTAATTTTTACCAGTATTTTAAATATTTTAAATTCAAATTTAATATTAGAAAGTAAGTATTTGACACATGTTTTGAGTTATTTTCATCAGTGATTTTGATAAATATTTTTGACCGTTTTAAGCTAAACACGAATTAATTTTAAGAGATTATTTTGACTAAACAATTTTGAATATGGAAGTATATTTCTGCGAACTCGAATTGCAAAAACTGTTGATCCTAAAGGTGTTAAAACCACTTTACATGCATTTGGTTAGTTTCTAATACGCAAATTAAGCTTAATTTGAAACAAATTTTGACAATACATGTCCGGAAAAATTAACTTTATTTCTGATCATTTTTCTTCAAGCGCGATAAAATTGTTATTTATTGATTCAATTTTATACATTCAGGGCTTAGTTTTGGGTTTGCGTAAAAGTGTCTATATTATACTAGCCTTATCAAGGATTCATCATCTCGCGTAGGTGATGCTCAACATGGCGATATTAAGTACATGCTATTCGATGCTCTCTGTGTGGGCAGAGAAAAAATGATTAGAACGTGAGGTTTACTATAGTAGATGACGAAAAAAGCAGCTGCGGGCAAGAACGCCCGAGTTTCAAAATTTCTTAAAAAATATTTCGAGTTTCTATCTAAATAAAATTCTTTATCTTCTCAAAGCTGAATTAATTTTTTGGGACCAGCCGTTACCTAATTATTGGCCTTATCTACTCAGAACCTATCTACTCAAAAAGCTTAAAGCCCAAACTTAGCTGTAGTTAGTAATGTCGTGATTTAGGGTAACTCATTAAATGATTTAATGCTTGTTCGACTAACTTTATTTTCAATTTTTTAATTCAAATTTTTTTTAAATTTTTACTTCCTCAAGAGATGGTCACTATTGAAGCTCAAAATATGAAAAAAAAATTATCATGTAAATTATTTGAATGATTTGTAATGCGAGAATATGTGCGGTGAGTGACCGCCACAATGCAAGCCATTGGCTTTGAAATTTAATTTCATTGGCTAATTATAAAATTCGAGGTTTTGATTGGCCGAGTTGTTTGTATTTATCAAATATTCGAGATCGTTGGTGCTTGATTCATATATTCAAGTCATAATTTATGGTAAATTAAACACTTTTAAGAAATTTCCGGGTCAATCATTTTATCATGTAATTTATTTTGAAAAATTCATGAGACACACAATAAAAAAAGTTTCTAACCACAACGTTTCGAATTTTTCAGATAATAAAAACATAAAACTTTCCCTTATGCCTGCTGTGGTCGATGAGAAAATGCTGGTTTCACAACTAGATTCTAAACAAACTTGTTTTTTACCGCAGTATATCTCGGCGGCAGTCCAAGAAAAATATATAAAAAAATTCTGATTGAAAATCATTATGGTTTCTTTTCTGAATAAAGATATGTCTCACCACGTTAAATATTTCACGTAAAAAGTGTAAATTTTCAGGTTTGAGGGTTAAAAGGTGCATTTTTTGTCGTATAATTTGCGTAATTTATTCCGCAATTTAATCATTGTGAACATTCTCTGATAAATTACACCGTAACGAACGCTAATTTCGATAAGAAACCGCCTTCCAAAAAGAAACCTGAAAATTTAAAAACTGATTTTTGTGAAATGTTTTTTTTGATAAAATCCCTATTATTTAAATAAGACGGTCAATTTGAACTGCTTAGAAAACCAGTAGTATCAATAAATAAGAGACGTTCAAAACTGTGGAAATTGAGATGCCAAACCCCCCTCTAAACAAACTGGCGGAAATTAATGCCTAATCCAAAATACATCATTTTGGTTAATTAATCTAGGGATGTACGGTAATATTTAATTACCGTTAAACCATCGAATACGCTGTTTTGTTGGCAACGAATTTTTATCATTGACCAAAAAACTGTTCGATTAGTAAAACAGTTTAGTTAACTTTGGTCAGATATCACGTGACCATTATGGAATTTTGAGATTCTATTTAGTAATATTAAACATGTATTACTTAAAATTATTATCTAACATTTTTTCACTTGACATTTGATGACTGCTACGGAGTACATATATATTTGAAAGCAACATTTGGACACAAATTGTTTTGACATTTCATTATAAGACATCTGTTTTCTGGAAAATAAATACTCTGTCAGTTTTGAGTTCAACATTTGAAAATTTGAAATAAGTTGAAAATGTCTTAAAAATAAATCAAAATAAAATTGTAAAATTTTATATACATGTCTGGCTTTTATAAACATTATACAGTAACTCTTAATGGAGGTTTATCATTTTCTACTTAAACATCATTAAGTACGGTTTTTTTTTGAGGACTTAATTGATCTTTCTAAAACTTTAAATCAAGGCTTAATCTCCATTAAGTATTTTTGGACTTAAATATATTTTTTTTCACTATTTAATGGAAAAAAAGTATTTTGTGTTGTAATTAATAGAAAAATATTCAATGAGAAAAAAGTATTTTTTTTCGTAATTAAATAGAAATAATTTTTTTTTGTACGTTATCAAAAATTTTTTTATTTTATTCAATTGAAATGATGCCTTTTCCAAGCTTTTCAGAACGATGGACACTGTGCACGTTTTGGCTTGATTAGCATCCCTCTTCTTACAATTCAGCGTTCATAAATGTTTGTTTGATTATTGTGTACACTTTCTGGCCGTTACTATATAATGCGCAAAAGCAAATAATGCTTAATGATTTTATTTATTTTTGTGTACTTAATGATAATTAAGTCCGCCCTCTGGGGCGATTAATTAACATTAAGTACACAAAAATAATAAAGTTCATTAAGCATTATTTTACTTTTGCAATCATTAAGGGGGTAGCGAAATTAATTAGCGGGTTTTAATTTTTCTGTGCTTATTATCGTTAGCTGACCAGAATAAATGTGCATCTACCTATAAAATAATTTTTGTCTATTTTAGGAAAGATTTGAGTCCGAACTTTAATTTTTGAATTCGTAAAATTTCAAAAAAAATCAAAGCATTATGAAAATTTTCCGCATTTTTTGTTCAAAATTTTTTCTTATTTTTTTTTGGAAATTTGTGAATAAAATCAAAAAAAAAGCCACTTTGACTTTTTTCATGAATGTTTAATATTTTCTGACAGCCGTTTGAAAAATCATAAAATCTTTTTTTTCATCTTCTGTCGAATTTTATGGAAAATATTATGAAAATTTTCCGCAAATCATGTGCAAAATTTTCAATTTGTGGTTTTTTCGAATTTTCAATTAAAAAATCAGGTAGAATACTTATTTAATTTACTGTATCTATTAAATATCCGTATGTCAACTAATGAGTTGGTCGCGCGATTTTCATTTCTAAGACTATCGATGAAATTTTTAACACTCGCTGTTACTCGATAAATGCCATTTGGCACTAAATTTTTCAAAATTTTATGCTAGTAAAAAATCCAAATAAAATTGTGGGTTAATAGGCACCATTTCTTAGATAGTAAGAACAATTTTAATATCAAAACGCAATTAAAGGTCAATTTTATCTGAAAAAAAGTTGTTTTTCTCTACTTTTTGCCATTTTTTGACCATTTTTCATGAAAAAAAAAACTTTCATATCAATGAAATTCATTAAACGCAACATAGAAACCAGACTTTTTAGCGCATTACAACCGACAATGTCTGAAGTTTATTAGTATCGTCTTCAAAAAAAATTATATGGTCGGGTTAAGTTGGAAATGGAGTTCCAATGAAAAGTGGTTTTTGATATTTCTACAGATAGTTAGTTATGTTAAGAAATTAAAAATATAAACGTTTGCAAGAATGGACACTTATATTGAAGACAAAAAATAAAAAAATAAAATTTCACATTTTTTTCTTTCATATGTTGCTCTGAAAAAATGTACCAAGCTGCCGGATCGATGCCACCCCTTAGCGATCAAAACATTGAATTTTGAGATATTTTACTAACTATTCGAAAATGTGACATTTTCCATACGTCGGAAACTTTTAACTTGACAATTGAAAATTTGACATGTCATAAAATAACATTTTTAATTTTGATATTGATAAAGTGAAATTTTCGAGCTATAATTTGATAATGAACATTTATTACCTGACATGATATGACTAGATATTTGACACTAAAAATGGTTAGTGAATAAAAAAATGTCATAAAAACAAAAATATTTTTGTCATGATATTTCCATTAAAATTTGTTACCTTTGAAAATGTTCTGAAAATGAAAGTATAATGCTATACTTTTCATATTGTTAAAAAAATTAATTAGTTCACAATTTGTCGTTTGGTGTTCCATTTCGACATTTCTCAAATCAACAATCACGTTAACCGGAAATTAGGCAAAAATGATCAATCTGAATTTCACGCTGCTGGAGTATCCAATTAGTTCGTGTGCGTTTAGAACTTTAAACAATTTGTTTTTGTCTTTTCCATTTTAAAGGTTACCGGTGGTCAGGTGCTTAAAAAAGCTTAGTTAGGAATTAGAAACCGACAAAATACAGTTTTCTTCGAAAAAATATTGGTACTTATTGTGTAATAGTCAATTTCCGGATTTCGAGCGGTCAAATGCATTTTTGGTTAGTTAATTAATCTACCAAATCGTAGAAAATTATAATTACGATATGATAGCAAAGGGTGACTTAACGGGTTAGACCGAGACTAAGAAAGTGCCATCACTCCGACTGATTTTTCATTATTTGTTGCAGTAAAAAATAAAGTCAAACTTTTCTCACGTGACTTTGTTTTTGGAAGAATCTAAATTTATATTTTCATAAACAGTGAAAAATGATTTGTTTCAGTTTTTGTTCGGTAGACTCTCTGGACGTCTGTCTATCAAAATTTAGCTACACTTTTATCACGTGATTGTGTTTTTGAAAAGATCTACAATCAAATTGTTATCGTCAACGTCAAAAAATAATTTTTGTCAAAAAGCCAACGATTTGTACTTCGTGGAAAAATGTGATAAGCAGCGATAAAGAATGTTGAAATGTTACCCTGAAAAACTGACATTGTAATTCGAGAATACATTAAAATCCTCAGATTACGTGTAAACCATTTCTTATTAAATTTTCTCTTTTATGTTATTGCCAAATCATATGACGTGTTGAACTAATTTATTTCTGTGGCCGAAACTGGACATTATAATTGTAGGCCTTAAAATATACGATTACAGATAAATAAAATAAATTGTCCAGTTTTTATAAGAAATAATGAATTTTTTCAAACTGAGCTGCAAATTTTATGAGTTGATCCTATTTTATGAACAATTTATTATTCTAGTGACAATTCATGCCCGATTTTAAGGAAGTTCTGTCTCAAAATATATTTTGCTTGGAATTACAATTCTGACTGAAACTGAAAAAAATGAGAATCACCTTTATCTCAGAATTTTATGTCCTCAGTTTACCAATGAACCTTTTTTGACTTGGCCGAGAAAATTTGTCCAAAAATGAAATTGTGTCCCTTATTATTATTATTAGTATAATATCCCTATACCACACTTTTGTAAATATCCCGGCCTTACTACTTAAAAACACACTACGTTTGCTAATAAGGGCCGGGATATTTACAGAAGTGTGATTAAGGGATATGCTGTATAAAGTAGGCAGCATTTTCGAAAAAAAAATAAAACTGATAATTTGTTTCTTGATTATCAGACAACCTTTACCAGTTAGTTCTGTTAGGAGTTTTAAAAATATGCCAAACTTGACCAAATAAGTTATGCTAATACAACGCAAAAACGCTCGCAAGAAAATGCGTCCGTTTTTGGTCGATTTTGTCAGATTTGGAAAATAGCTAAGGAATGTAACTAGTTAGAGCTGTTTGAAAAAGACTCATTTTTTATAATTCAAACTTGATTGAAAAACAAATTCTCACTTATAACAAATTTGTCAAAATTTTACCCAGTTCTCAAAAAATAGTTTCAAATAAATCACTTTATTTTATAAAGAACCTGATTTTTTGATGGAACTAAAGCAAGACCTTCAAGAAACCTTAATTTTATGACGATTGTATTTCCGACCGGATTTTCAAATTCACTCAATCAAATGTTCAATTTTTCAAGTTTTGAGAATTCATACTACTTAGTTGATCAAAAATAAATATGTAACATAATTTATGCTGATACAAATAAAAGTAATTTCTTTTCAAATGACCTATCTGGTTGGTCTCACCATAACAAACAAGCTATACGACTCTTAAACTGACACGAACTAGCAACGTAATATTCGTCGAAAATGACAGCAGTAAAAAACTAAAATTTTCCGGGTTCAATGTATTTTAGGTGCCAAAAAAAGTGTTGTTTTGCCAGCTTATTATGAATTTTGAATTTAACGAAAAATTGAAATAAAGATCATTTAAGGTCTTTCTTGGCGATTTTTTAAAGATGTAGTGAATCACTACTCTTGACTCAAGACAGTTTGGAGTTCACTGGAGACCAATTCATCACTTATTCTGTTTGAACATACATTAAAAGCAAGTTTTTGGATTATAAGGTATAATCATAGAATTTGTTTTCAAATAAGGGTCAGGAAAGCTGGTTGTTAACAAAATGGTTAGAATCGAAGGTGTTATTTTTTTTGATTTAATGACTTTTTTGACACAGAACATTTAGCAAACTCTAAATTAACCAGGAACAATTTCTCAAGATTTGTGAAAAAGGCAATAAAATTTTTGAATGAAAATCACCGAGATTAAATTTGTGAAAATATGGTCACTGAAATCTCACATACATTTTGATATAGAAACATGGAGTCCCGATCAGAGACGCGTATTCTTCCTCGCTTCTAGCGGTGCCCTTGAGTTGATTGTATTGAAAACAATTTAATTTATTTTCTTCATTATATAAAAAATTAGATACTTTGATCACTTTTTTTAAAAAATATTAAAAAAAATACATATCCCTTTATCACTTTTTGGTGAGAATGCGTAGCCACAACGTTAAATTCACACGTTAAAAGGAGTAGTGACTACGCATTCTAACCAAAAAGTGATAAAGGGATATTAGTTATATTTATACAGAATCTTCAAATCAGAACTGAATTAGCTCAATTTACGTGTTAGATCCCGGAAAAGTTGCATTTTACTGTTATTTATCAAAGTAAAAAATATTGAATTTTTAGAATTCTGTTTCGAAAGTTTAACTTATACGACCAACATTTAACGGGCTCAAGAAAATTGTTGTTATGTGAGCTTTTGACTAATTTGTGTAAGTTAAGTTTTGTGAACTTAAAATTTCTGCGTCATTTACACATGTTTTTGCATTTTATTGAACTCAGGATTGAAATTCTTCATACACATTTTTTCTTTCTGAGGATTAGACTACCGAACTTTTTTCAAGTAAATTCACGAAATTAACGCTTCAGGAGCATAATTCTCACTTATTTACAAGCGAATCAATTATTGTCAACATTTACAACCCGAACTCTAAACAAGGCTTGTTTCTTAGTTTTTTTACACCTCAATAACGCATCAGTTTTACTGTGAAAAGATTAGGTTCTACCATAAACCGTATCAGTTTTAACATCAAAACATATCATTAATCATATTTTTTGTTTAAAACTGACTAGTTTCGGATTTATTTAATTCATTTTTAAAGTTTTTGTTTTTTAGGAATGGTTTTAAAAACAGTTTTTTGCGAGTTTACTAGGCAAAAGCGAAAAATAATTAACGACGATTAGTCGCAAATTATTGAGAATTAAGGTGCAATTTTGGATAAGAAACAGTGTGCTTTAAATTAAGAACGTATAGAAAGAAATAAAGAATTTGAACTTAGTTTGGCTTTTTTAAGGTATAAAAGTGGTTGTTTTTTCCTAAAAAAGTTTAAATTTCTTACTATCAAATTGGTCATTAAGTGTGGGAAGGTGAAGGCGTATTAAAAAAATTTCATTTTTCAATAGATGCCATTTCGACCGAAAACCTCTTTTCATGATCGAGAAGAATTGTTTTATGATTTGAGTTTTTGCAATTTTTAATGTTTTGAAGTTTTTTCGGTTTTCTGCTAGAAATTCCGATTGTTTTTGTGTGAAGATAGGGCAGTTTTGAGTGTGTAGGCCTACATTAGATATTTCACCAAGATGTTCGCCACATCGGATTATAAGTGCACGGCCAGTTTGACCAATGTAGAAATCTTTACATGGGCAGTCAAAACCAGTGTTCTAAAACGGGATGAGTTTTCAATCCCAATCCCGCCCGGTCCCGACTCATATTTTTTTTTCAATCCCGATCCCGCCCGGTCCCGACTCATAAATTTTTCAATCCCGATCCCGCCCGATCCCGAGGTCGGGATATCCCGATCCCGTTATAGCAGGATTTCGAGAATACGTTTTCCCAAAGTTCCTCTGATTGGGCCCAAACTTGGCATGTAGACTAATTATGGTACCAGGAGTTCGAATCAGATTTCATCAATGACGACATTTCTCTATCTTCTACATAATAAGTCTCCAAATTGACTCATAATCTTTTTATAAGTGTATTCTGGTATCAGATTTGAACTCCCCGTTTGAAATTAACCCCTGGTCCGCGTCTTAATAAAGTTACCTTGTTTGTTTGAGTTATAAAGAGTTTTTATGACGTCATCTAAAGTGACCCCAAAATGACTTACAATGACGTCAACCATGAAATCTGATATCAGATTCAAAGTTATGGTGCAGTAATTATTCTACATGCCAAGTTTGGGCCCAATCAGGGCAACTTTAGGAAAACGGATTCTCGAAATCCTGCTAAATTCTCCACCCACGCAGAAATTTAATCTGCTGGAATACGCGGAATCAAATTCTACGTCCGCTGATATAGGGTGTCACGGGCTTTCAAAATACCTGAACGCCGGAAACTGACGGGTACTTTAAAAAACCACCTTTAGAATATAACAGAGTCCGAGTTTTTATCGAAAAAACTCCGCTGAATTTGTTTTTATATAGTTTTAAATTTTAACAGTAGATGGCTGTTCATGCTAAAAATTTGGCTCATAATTACAGCTCTCTAGCTCCATTATTCGATTTTTGAGACCAAAATTTGTCTATGTGCGAAAATTTTCGAAAAAGTCCGCTTAGACAAATACGACAGTAATTTTTACCACGGAAATGTTTAAACACTCGGAATTCCCGATTTTCAAATGCCCAATCCCGACCTAAGTTGAAATTTCCAATACCGATCCCGCCCGGTCCCGACCTAAGTCGAAATTTCAAATCCCGATCCCGAATCGGGTCGGGATATCCCGATCCCGCCTCGGGATCCCGATCCCGTTTAGAACACTGGTCAAAACGGTTAACATTATTACATGTTTCAAATTTGATAGACCAATTTGAAAGTAAAAAATTTAAATTTTTTTAGGAAAAACAACCACTGTTTTGCCTTAAAAAAGCCAAACTAAATTCAAATTCTTTATTTTTTTCTTTACGTTCTCAATTTAAAGCACACTGTTTCTTATCCAAAATTGCACCTTAATTCTCAATAATTTGCGACTAATCGTCATTAATTATTTTCCGCTTTTGCCTAGTCAACTCGCAAAAAACTGTTTTTAAAACCATTCCTAAAAAACAAAAACTTTGTAAATAAATTAAATAAATTCAAAACTAGTCAGTTTGAAACAAAAAATATGATTAATTTTATTATCAACGCAGCACAGAGAAAAAAAAACATATTAGTTTCACCATAAGAACGTTCTTTTGACAATAAAATACAAAAAAAATTAGAAAAATATTTTTCCGAAAGGCATTTTCTGAATCTACACTGTAGATACCATTTTATTTGACGATAAAAAATTTGTAAATTTCAAAGCATAATTAACAGGGTTTTGTAAAATTGATAATTTTTTATGGCTTTCCGATTATTTTCTATACACTTCAGCCTGCTTTCTGGCATCATCTTTACGTTCCACGAGATAGGGTCCTAATTATAAGGTCTAAATTATAATGATAACAATCGATGTTTCATGGCTTTTAATCGTCAAACTCTAACCAAATATTTTTAGATTTATGAAATTTTGTCATTGCATTATGACATTGGAAAGCAAACAAGAAAAAAATTAGAATATTTTGATTTGATTGAAACAATTCGTCCAGCTCTAAAATGAGGTAAGATATTTTTTAGATTTTTGTTATTACTGCGTTTCTTTCGATTACGTTTTCTTATATTCAAAACAGCCTGTGAGTTAAATACATAAACATATATATTTATAAATCATTGATTTTATCACCGTTTATTTAACAGAACAGTCAAGTTCAATTTTGAGTTCCAAAAATAGAATTCTATCTAATGCAAAGATTTTAATCAAAAATGATTCGTAGTGATTTTTTCCATGTTCTGTATACATTTTTCCAATCACTCAATTTCTCATTTAATAACTTACAAAATTAATACATCCCCTATTCACACATTTGTGGATATCCCGGCCCTACTACTTAAAAACAGACTACGTTTCCTAATCAGGGTCGGGATATTCACAAAAGTGTAAATAGAGGATATATAACATAAACTCAAGTGATAAAGAATATATTATGCGGTTATTTTTTACTGCGAAAATACTGAAAAATTGCCGTATGTAAATAAAATAAGTTCGCTCTTTGTTATAATCGAAAATTTGTTTTGGAAATTGACGGAAAGGATAATTTCAAGTACTAGTACAGTGTTTAGATATTCTTCGTCTAAGTCAGTCTAGCAATTCCATAAAAAACGTTGAAAAAATTATTTTTGATTCGAAGAATGTCAATTTTTAAACAATCAGAAGACAAGATTTTTTAGAAAATTTTGAACATCCCGATTTATTTTCGTGATCTCAAAAAATGCTCTACAAAATGTACTTTTTCCGTTTCACTTTCGTTATACTGAAAAACCTATAACACCCTAGTAACTAGAGCATAGTTTCAGATCAAATTAAAGATTATTTTTATAGCTAAAATTTCTCAAGATAAAGTCCAAACCCAGATGTTTTTAAGAGATCAGTTTGCTGGTTAAATAATCTGTAAATTAAATTTTTATCAGAAAATATAAATAAAAATTGTGAGATTTACTAAAACCATAAAAAGTGATTAATTTATCTTATTTTTTTAATTACGAATTTATCGTCTGATGAGACGAATATTTTTAATATGACATCTAAAGAAAGTGTGTTAACCTATGACTCATAGGCTATGAGACATCTACTTTAAGACAGTACTTTTCATTTTTATTGAACATTTTCAACTATTTTTTTTAAAAAATGTGAGGGACTTGAATTTGTAGCTCGATTTAAGTACTTTTACAAAAATATATCGGTAGGATTATTGAGGATATTTTGAGAAACCTACAGAGATAAATTTGCACTTGATTTAACAAGAAGGTCCTTAAATTTTAGACATTTATTGAATAGCTTGTGTTCAAGAATATTTTATGTATCAAACCTGAAACAGTTCTCGCTCTCTAACTGGTACATCTACCGACTTAAAAAAAAGTGTACCAGTTAGGGCGTTGTGTACCAGTTAAGGAGCGAGGACTGTGAAAAATAGTTGTTAATTTGAGAATTGGGTCACCTTTTATGTCGACAGGTTTCCCTTAATTGGTGAAAAATTCTCTAAAAAATGGGTTCGAGTTTTTCAAAGCATGTTTTTTTAACACTATAGAATTTTCGGATTTCAGAAAAAAACATTGAAAGAAAACGATTTGGTTATAATTTTTCCCCTTTAGAAATTAGTCTAAAGACCTGTTTTCTCGCGGGGATAGTACGTAAACAAATTTCATTAGAAGCCCAAAACTGGCGAAAACGACTAAGCTGATAACAGTACCGTAATTTCAATGATTTTGAGGTGGCGAGTCAGCGGCTTTTCGTCGGACGAAATTTGTCCTTAATTATTTTTATTTGAGAAGGAGATTTTGTAAAAAAAAATAAGTGAGTGAATCGGCAGGCTAGTAGTTTTACTAACTTATTAAATTTTGTAACGTGCGATTTGAGGTAGGTTTTCCAGGGAAAGATAGCGTAAAGGTATCTGAAATATTTCTGACCGAATCTCGAGCGGTTTTCATGTAGTAAGTCACTTATTCTAAATGATATATAATGATATATAAACTGGAAAAATCAAAATCCAAACAAAATTATCCAATGAACAAAATGTCTAAGAAAATAAAAATTTATTTATTTGTTTTCGTGTATTTTTGTGAAAAACATGATTAAGCCACTAGTAGCTCGCTATCATAATAGCCACGCTTTTCTCACGTGACAAAGAAATTGTCATTTTCATTAGCAATGTCAAAAGTGATCATAAAGTGATCAGTAACAATATTTCGATCTTATTTCCATGAAATTAAATTATTCAAATTGATCATCAACCTTTGACTAAAAAAACTGCATACCCAAACTTACAAAAATTTAATGTCGATTAAAAATATTTCCTATGCATAATTTTTTTTTCTTGGAGACACGCTGTTCAATCTACTGAAATATTATGCATTATTTATGTGATTATTTTTTTCATTGTCCAGGGTTCATAATCGATATATACGTTTTACGTAATCAAATTCACCGAAAGCACGAATTAAAAATCAATTGAGGATATTCTTGTCAAAAATAATGACGAAACTGGATGAAAACGTGATATATTTCTGGTTTGTTTAAAAACATTCGATGATTTATCATGAATTATCTGGCAAACATAAAACATCAATTTCAAGCTTTCAGTTTCCGACTTCATAAATTTGCCATTTTCTGCAATAACGGATAGTTTTAATATGTTTGAGACTAACGAATCGTCAGTGACGATTTTAAATCAGGTAAAAAATTGGTATTGATTTTCTTACCTCATCTCGTATTGTTTTTTCTGGTTATTTTAAGCAGGCTTGTAAAGGGATGCATCCCTACCCGATTTTTCCATCCTTATACCTTTATCCCAATTTTGGGGATGGGATGCATCCATCCCTTTATCCCATCTATCCCCAAAAAGGGGCATCCTAGGATGTACCCATATAATATGTTTAATGTTATTTATGTTATATAATAAGTTTTATAAGCGTAATATTATAGTAGGTTTCATCAATAAATTTTAAGCAAAAATCTACCACTTAGGTTGATTTTCCACATATACTGGTTGTGTGAAATTTTATTGCGGTCCTTTGTATGAATAAGGGAGGGATAAAAAGTGGATAGCAAAGTATGGTTTAGGGATAAGTAGGGATAAATGGGATGGCCATCCCTCGAGATACCCATCCCCACCCATCCCCAAGGGATGCATCCCCATCCCTATCTATCCCATCCCTTTTACAAGCCTGATTTTAAGGTCCAATATTTTTCAAATATTTGCGAAAATAAAATCTTATTTTCATAGTTTGAGAGAAAGTCATCTTTTAGTTCCAAAACTCCTTATTTCAAATAACACTTAGTTGTATAATAGTAAATTTAAATCACGGGCCTGATAATCAGTCATTTCAAAGGTCAGAGCAGGGATCGGATTTTTCCGGAAAAATTTTCGACCTGACGAAAAAGTACTCGGGTCGGCGTTCGACCCGACTCGACCTGGAAAATTTCAGAAAAAAAATCGACCCGACCCGACCTGGTCAAATTTTGAAAAATATTGTCAGAGATCGATATTGATTACATTGGGTCATCTTGTAGAGACCTTCTGGTCATTTTATGAACCAGGTTTTATCATTTTTCGAATATTTGCAAAAAAATATTTTAAAGTGTAATTTACATGATTTGAGAAATACCCAATTTCTTGTTGTCGAATTCCTTATTTAAGTCGTCAATTCAATTAACAATTGAACTGCTCCGGAAGTAACACCGGAAGTCGAAAATGCTCCCTTAAATTACGTGATTAACCAGATCAGAAGCAGAACTTTCCACAGTTTGAGATACTCTTACTTAACGAGCATTTTACTGCCAAAACTTTTTTTGATTTTTTGATAATGAAGTCGCTGAAAATTCGATTATAAATGCTGCTCGTCGGAAGTTATTTTGACATTAAGATTTTTCGAATGAATATCCGTTGAATTGAAGAATTTCATTTTAGAAACGCTCTGAAGGAACCTTGCAGTTCCACGACAATGTTTTATTTACAAACGATTATTCAGTTGTTAAAACTAAGAGAACCACCCTTGACGCATAAAATATACAAAAAAAATAATTTTCGGAAACTTTTTTGATAATTTTCTAACCCATAAATAAAAAGGTCGCTAAATGCTCGTGTCAGTAATTATGTAGTAAACCGGATGTTACTGTCATTCACAATAGTTAAGACTGGAAATTTTATCAAATTTATTATTTTGATCTTATTTATATCATATTCATTTTTGTATTTCATGAATTTGAACAAAAAATTGAGGTTTTTTCTTAAAAAATTAAATATTGAAAAATTTTGTTTCTACTTTTTTATTTTTTAAAAAACTAACGAAATGTACATAATTATTTAAAAACGGACAAAAAATTAAACAATAATTTATTTTAATGACTTGCTCAACGTTTAAAGCTTATTTTTAAGCTTATTTTTTCTGGTACAAGATAAGGCCCTTGACAAAAAAAACATTATTTTATTTTATGGCTGATTAACTTTTTTAACCATCAATAAACTTTTAACTGTAAAGTTATTCATGTTTTGGAGCAAATCTCCCAAAATGATACTGTAACGAAAAGATAGGTTGTTAGACCACTTTGCGTCAAACAACTATTCTGATCATAGTAGTAATACAAGAAACTGGAAGTTTTATCATACCGGAAATCGAATCAGCACTTTAGATCTATTTTTAGGATTACAGAGAATAACTACCGGAAGAAAAACTTTTTTTATAACCGCATGCGGTATGAAATCTCTTCCCACAGAACACCGCCTTTTTTCAACCAAAAATTTGATTATGTATTTTACTACTATATCCACCCTATATCTCCCCCACGTTCGTTATGACATGAATAGGGCCCGGATTTTTGGTGATTATTAGGTTTTGGTTTTAAGGGGGTAGCAGGTGGTGAAAATGGAACAGATTATGATTTGGACCGAGGTTATAACTCCCACGTCGCGATGTGGTCATCGCCCCTAATCGCGTTTTGTCGTACTTCAGCCGGGAATTGAGGGTTCACGCCAAAATGTTGTACCGTGCAGTTCATGTGTAATGGTATTTTTTTTAAATATCAGTCAACATACAGGAGAAAAATCGAACCACTATTCACTAATGAAATGCCCGGTAAAAAAATAAACCAAGTCGAAAAGTGCATGATTATTTCCCTCATCACTAGGCTTGAAATTAATTAAAAGTCCTTATTGATTCGTGAACTTACCTATCGTAAAAAAAAATTTATTTCACACAAAAACCTCTTTCAATTTCACATCAACTGCACTGTATTTCAAGTTTTTGTTAAAGTTTCTTGCAATGATAATTGGAAATACCCAAATTTTTGTCTAGTAAGAGAATTTTTTTGACGGATGAAAATTTGGTATTTCGATAAATCTATGAATCTGTACTTTAAAGCCATCAAAATAAATCACAAATATCTTGTAGTTGTCGAAAATTACTCCATTTTCACGTACTGATAAGAATCCGGGACAAACTAAAGTTTATTTTCGGAAACTAAAATATTGTGAGTTTCTTTATGAAAATAAATTAACTGTCACAATTTGCAATTCCAAACGAATTTCCAGAAAAAAAGGCTTTTTAATCGAAATTATTTTGGACCAAGTAAGGATTATTAATAATTCAGAGAAAAAATCTTGGAAAACCAAAAAAAGGGATTTTGGATAACCACGATTTGTTTGCAATAACGACCAAAGTCTATTTATAAACCGAAAAATAATTCTCTTATTTTTTTGAGCAAATAATTTTTCGTCTAATTAGAGAATTTTCGTTTTTCCGCATCAACAACAGAAATGCAACGCCTACGTAGTGGAGTAAAATAGAAAAATTCAATTATCGGTAAGATTGATTTACGCGTTAAAATAAATTTTGTACTCTGAATTTCCACTTAACTAGATACAAAACCGTGTATAACAGCCTGACAGAAAATTCAATTCTGAAATTAAATCCTGATTTTTGACCTTCAGGATTTTCCATAAAAATGTACCATCTGCAATTATAGGTAAATAATGTCAAACCAAAAATCCTATTTTGAAGTTTGATTAAATAAAGTTAGTTTGAACATGTTTTTATTCAATTATCCAGGATTTATGAGCTTATTTTTGATACGGCCTGCTGGTTGATTTATCCTAAATAAAAGCTTTTTTGAACCTCAGATGCCATTACCACTTATTTGGACAATTGTAAGAATAACTAACAAAATCTAAATGAGATAAAAAAAGTCATAATAGTGATTCAAAAAATGATTATAAAACAAGGTAGACTTCATTATAGTTACAAAATACTACATAATTTTGTGACATTCTGATATTTTGGAGGCTTGGTACGGCTAAACTGATGACGGTAGAACATTTCTCACCAATACATATAAAAGATCTATCCTTGATCTCGCGATTCCATTTGACAATTTAGTACCACTCCACAACCTCTGGTTAACCGCGGTTTAACACGAGTCCCTCAGCTTTTTTCAAGAAACAGGATCCTAGAGCTATATCGGGAAAGTTTTGAGATTTATGAGCATCCGGAAAATTGTCTGAATTTTAGTGTATAGGAGCTTTTTTTCGATTTTGGCTCAGGGGTCAGCATCTGGTTGATATATGTCGAAAATGGTGGTTTTTCGACGTTTTGATACAAGGTTTTTCCGTGGAAATGCCAGAAACGTCATTTGGGATAGAACAAGCCCAAGGGTTGATGAACATCGAATAGGAAGTTCTTTTTTGAATTTCAGCCTGATTGGCTGTAAATCGACAAAAAAGTGCGCGAAATCGACAATTTTGAACATAAAAGTGAAAATAGAGAAATGTCAATGCCACCAAAAAGATTCTCTGTATACGATTTTGTTGGAAACAAATTAGCACTATGAGCTCATTTTAAACACACAAGGATTCTAGAAAAAATAGGGTTTTTCTATAATATTTATTTTTGCTCTCTAGCACTGTTTCTGTTGAAAATGAGACCATAGTTGCTGTATCGTTTCCAGAATCGTATACAATCTTCTGGTGGCAATTTAATTTTTCTTATTTCACTTTTATGTTCAAAATTGTCGATTTACAGCCAAATCAGGCCGAACATTCAAAAAGTACTTCCTATTGGATTTTAATAACCTTGGGCTTGTTATATTCAAATGAGGTTTTGGCATTCACGGAAGAAGCTTGTTCAAAACGTCGAAAAAACACCATTTTTCGACATATTCAACCAGATTGCTGACCCTGAGGCAAAAATAGCTCCAATACACTAAAATTCAGACAATTTTCCGGATTCTCACCAATCTCATAACTTTTTCCGATATAAGCTCTAGAATCCTTGTTTCTTTGAAAAAAGCTGAGAACTCGTGTTAACCGCCGTAACAGACGGTTGTGGGTGTGGTACTAAATTGTCTAATGAAATCGCGAGATCAAGGATAGATCTTTATATGTATTGATGAGAAATGTCTACCCGTCATCAGTTTAGCCGTACCAAGCCTACAAATGTCAAACACTCACCCAACCCTACTGGATTAGTCATGTTTAATAATGAATCATTAGTGATGATTATCAATTACCAGTATGACTTGTTGATTTACTTATTCTAATAATTAGCTACTGTGGTTTTCGTCTGTAAGATCAGGTGAGATTTTCCCGAATTACCAATACTTTTTAAACTCCATATTTTTCCAAAGATAAAAAGACGAATTTTTTTGTTCTTCACTATAAAAAACGTGAAAAGTGAGTTTTTCTGTACATTTTCACTAAAAAGGGGCTTTTTTCAAAATTTAGGTAAATTCTCGTCATACTTTCAAAAGTGTCGTTATATTTTCCAAAATTGTCCATATTTTTTAAAACTATCTTTATATTTTCCCGAAATAAGAAGATGATAAGAACAATTTTGGAGATATAAGGACAATTCGGGAATATAGGTACATCTTTGAAAATACAAGGACAATTTGGGCCAATAAGAATATTTTGGATATATGGAAAATGATGCATACGCGTTGAATTTTATCATAGCGTCACAAGAAAAAACCTCCTGAGATTCCATTGGTCACTTTCTTGTGACGTCATGATAAAATTTCACGCATATGCATCATTTTCGATATACTTCAGTATCAGGACAGAAACCACAGTATCCATCTCATTTATATATCTTACAAACATCCAGATAAGCGCTGAAGTCATTTGAGATTTATAATTTATTCTTAAGTCCTATTAAGGAGATTTTCAATTCAGGTTAAATGTATTTAAATATTTGCGAGAAAAAAGACAGGTTGATTGATAAGCTATTTTTTATTTAAATATTCTAGAAAGTAACGCTAGAAAATACATGTATAGCAGTTGTGATCCGTTTTTGATAGGATGCAAATTGGTCTACTAGATTTTCAGGACCAGTGACCTAGGTTAAAAATTGAGGCAGCACAAAGATATACTAGCATTTTTAGAAAAGAGCAATTTTAAAAAAATTCCGAAGACATGGAAAAAACGGTAAATTTTTAAAGCAACAGATTTTAATAACAAATATATATATATTTTGCAGTAATTTAAATATTCTTAATATAGGCCATGTTATTCTCAACCATCGTACTAGTGTATTGCAACTTGAGGCGCCTAGGCAATATCTACTACACCAATCACGCCTAGAAACTGTTTTATGAGATAAATTTTAAAACAATTATCGAATAAAACGTTTTTTCCGTTTAATCAAGTACTGTGGTTTTCGTCTATAAGGACAGCTGAGATTTGACCATATTGTTCTTAGGTTTTGGTGCGAAATTGTGTTTATTTTTCAAAAATGCTTGAAAGTTTTAGAAGATAATAAATAATAAAAAATTATTTTGCCGAAAAATGATGAACAACGTTTTTTTTGCTCTTAGTTCAGAATCTTCTTAAAAACAGTCATTTGTTAAAAAATAATTAAAAAGTTGCCATTTTTGCTAAATATTGCCATTTTGATCTTTCAGTCATATTTTTCTAAAAAGAAGGTTTTAATAACTGAAAATCCTCTTTTTTGCTTTAGCTTAAGGGGGTACTAGTCGCTGGAATTGGTTTTTCTCGATAAAAACTTGGCCAATCAGGGCTTCGAGGATATTATTTAGATTAGCCAGTTTGTAGATCTAGCCTTTAGCTTGCGTCAGAAATGTGTCGAAACTTTTTTGTATGCACACACTCCTGACACATAAGCGACACAAGAGGAGTTGTTAAAATAAAGCAAACGTAATTTTTTTAGTTCATTTTGAAAAAATCGAAATTTTTTTTTTAATGATTTGGTTGGTAGTAACTTTGTTATCACCCCGGGTATTTTGGAGCATTATTATGCCCTAAGGCCCAATAAAGCCAGCGACCAGTACCCCTTAAAGGTATGGTGGTTCCTACATTTTCTGCAGTATTATGTCATAAAAATGCACCAAATCCGTCGTTGATGTTTTAAAGCACAAAACAACCAAATAAGACAAAAAAAATTCGAATTTTGGCTAATATCTGAATTATATCCTCGAGGACCTGTTTTGGCTAATGTTTTTATCGGGAATGTGTCAAATTAGAAAACCACCATACCCTTAAAATTGATTTTAGGATATTTCAGAAAATTTGATATCTTGTTATTAAGAGACACGCAAAAATAAGAATCGTAGGTTTTTGCAATATTATCGAGGGTGTCCTTATAAACAAATTTTTTTTTAATATTTACGATTAAAATGAAAAAACTTAAAAGATTTTTTTTGTTCTTCACCCATATTTTCCGAAAAAGGTTAATTATGGACATTTACTGAGAATATACCATTTGGATTTTTCCAAAATTGTCCTCAGAGGGAAGGACTATAATAAAAAAGCGTAAGTTTCTCCTATATTTTCCCCAGATTGTCCTTCTTAATTTTGGTTATAATGGCTAATTTTTTAGTACGACACTTAAGATTAACATGCCTCAGATTAAGTTTATGTGTCCAGTTTATCACGATATAATGCAGAATTAACGGAGCTTCCCAGAGCCTTTACCGGTAGGGTTAAATGATAATCGAGATCGCATAACGTCAGTTCTATCGAGTGACTCTTGAATATCTCGAACTAAATTTTTACGGCGTTCACGAGCTGCTTTGAAATCTTGGCCAATAGAAAATGAATCTAATTTTTCTAAAGTTTTCATGAAATTTTCTGAGATAAGCATTATTTCTTTATCGACGACTTTGGTTTCTTGAACAAATCCTTTTTCGTAGTTGATAACAGTTTCTTCGGCACGATTTAATTTTTCTAGTTTATTCTTAAAGGGTTTAACATTTTTAAGATAATTTTTTGCACAATCTTATTTCTGAATCAGAAAAGTTTTGTCCGACTGCAAGCTAAAGTGCTGTGAAAGCGATTTATTGATGTCACAAACTAGAAATCTTTATATACACTAGTTTGTCCGTAAACTAGACTGTGAATTTAATTTTTTTGTGGTTATTACACATTCAAGGCTGTTTTTATAAGGTGACAAAAAAGCCAGCAAGTTCGAATGCTTATTTTTTGAATTGCACAATTTTGATCTTTTTAAATGAGTTGTCTGGCTGCAAGTTGGAGTAGTGCAACAGTTATTGCTCTCAAAACCACCAATTATTGGGTTTTGAAGAGAAAAGATTTTTCCAATGTCAAAAATAACAAACGTTGCTTTCACATTTAACTTGATGAATTTATTATAATAAATTTTGATATCAGAAATTTTGAAATAAAAAATTCTGATGATAAATTAATCAAGCTAAATGTGAAAAGCCCCATTCGTTCTTTTGACATTGTTGAAATCTTTTCTCTTTAAAAGCCAAATAATTGATGGCTTTGACATAAATAACTCACTGCTGCATAATTTTAACTCGCAGTCGGACAAATCGTTCAAAAAGACCACAATTTCAAAATTCAAAAAATTAATAACCATCAGAACTTGCTCACTTTTTTGTCACTTTAAATTATTTACAGTAAGTAAAAATATTGTTCGAGACAAGGGAAATTTCTCTGGATTGAAATAAATGATTTCGCCAATTATAGGTTTTGAAATTAAGCACTTCGTCGTTCTTTACTACGAGGCCACTACCAAGTTACTACAGCTAATAGAATGATTGAATAGTGCGCCCCCGCAGCCAATGAGCGGTCGTCTTACAATCCACTCAAAATAAATTCAAATTTTCACACTATTTTGAACTACAGTCCCTGACCCCTTTAAAGTAGTTCCCGTAAAGCGCGCTTAATCCCCTATGAGTCATAGGCTATGACCAGGAGTCGGCAATACCTTACGTACTGTAAGTAACGATAAAAGGAGACAAAGTAGTGTAAATATGGCTTTGAGTGGACTTAAAAAAGTAAGGCAAATTCTCCTTAAAAATTTCACTAAGGTAGGTTTTTTTAAAGCAACTACCCTTATCCATGACTATTACGGGAAAACTATATGCGAAATTGAGAAACGGTTTTTTGCATTCAACTGCCATCTAAAAAAGGTCAATGGAAAAATTTTATTAAGTTGATTTAACATCCAGTTCACCGGATATAAACCGGGACGTAATTTATACGTAGGTTCGAATCTCGGTGGGCCTATTTCTTTATCCTAAAATCAGCCGGAAAGTTAAATTTTTTGCTTGTTCATTCTTATGTCACGATTATCTACACATTAACTGCTTGAACTATATTTTTGATGAATTCCTGGTGGAAAAAAACGAGTTTCTTCTTGTTTCCTCACATTTTATACTGATTATGGGTATAAAATAGATATCCCGTTACCGGTGACCCTATGGTTTTCCCGTGATCGTCATGGGTAGCGGTAGTTTCTTTAAAAAAACTACCTGAGGCTCGATCTTACCCCCCTCCCTTCAAAAGTAATCGACTGATGTAGATTAATTGAAATAAAAGATTGAATTTTATGAAGTTTTATTTGTTTCTGAAGAATCAAAATGAAATTTAGGTTAAATCCAGTCAGTTTCTCGGCTAGAACTCAAAAATGTCAAACATCGGTTTTTGAATGCCAATTTTTTAGTTGGGATTTGAAGCAAAACATCATATAAATAAAAAACACAAATAAATAAACAATTTTTATGAATTGATCCTCAGACAATTGATGTTATTTTTCAATAAAAAAATGTGTATTTTTCTCGAGATTTCTTGGTTTCTCGGTATAAATTCTTGAATAAGAGTTCATGTTAACACTTAAAAACGCAATTTTACTAATTTTTTATGTTAAACTCATTCACTGAAATTCAAGTCTAATCGGCTTTAATTTCTCCAAAATAGCATCTTCTGCCGCATTTACTTTTTTACCTAAAATCATGATTTTTGATCCTTCTTTAAGTCCACTATCTTTTACTTTTTGAGCTGGAATATTTGAAACAGTTTTCCCACTGCAGATAACTTTCATAAGGGATCGGCATTTATATCGGCATAATAGTAAGGAATCGGAAAATCACGTTTTCGAAAAGTTCAAGTTTGCCGATCCCTTACTTTCATATTAGTGACAGGGATATCAGTAAGTCCTTCGATAATTTCCATTAAATCTCCAATAGTTTTATCGGAGCCGATAACAACAGCATGACGCTGTTTTAGGATATAAATTATATTTTTCACCAAAGTTTGATTTCATTTATTTTTTCAACATATCTTTTATTTCAATTTCTGTTTGTACACAAATTTGTGATTTTCCTGATTTTTTTCGATTAATGCACAGTATTATTTTTGGAGACCTTTATTTGTTATAAAATACAGTAGGCGAATCAGCCAATCAGCGGCAGTGTCAAGCTTAAGGAATGGTCAGTTGAAATCAAAAACTCCTTTGCAAAGAAACGCTTTCCCAGATTAGTAATCATTACTTATTCAATATACAAAATTTACAATAAAGCGTCAAAAACGAGGTTAACTTTTTTCGTAGGGAATTTTTCCCCTATCTTTTGCTATGAAAATTGCGTAGGGTTAAAATTTTTCTTATAAACGAATAAAAATGTATACAATTAAAAATATGGGTGTATTGATATCACACACATTTTCAGAAATACACTTTCATAATTCTATTGTTGTCAATGCAAAAATAAAATTTTCGAAACATTTAGAACATAGTCTAGAAATTTTCATAGAAAATATTAAATATTTTCCGCCTACACATTGCTAACATTAAAAGATAGGCTTTTTTAAATTCCCGGCAAAAATAGTATACCTCTCAAAAACAGAGTTTTTCCATTTAAAAATGGAAGACACTTTTTTTACTACATTTCGTTTCAAGTGCAAATATTTTTGTTTGAGCTAAAATAATGTTTTTGTTGTTGAAGTTTTTTTTGTACGAAGATTCGTTTTTTGTTGTCGAAAATTTGAATTTTTTGTACAAAAACAATTTTGTTTGTTTGATTTTTTGGTGAAAACCCGCACATTTTATAATCCATGGAAGTTCCAAGTTGGAACTGCAAGAAATTGTGCAATAATTTACCGGTAGTTTTAAATAAATTTCTGCATCAATTAAGAATCATTTTTGAAATATTTTATTAAAATATGGATTAGTTATTTGATCTGACCTCTACATGACTTGAAAACATTTTACCTGCATAGCTACATTATTTGTGGAGTACAAAAGCAGAAATAACGATTGAGAGTTATCTGTCTCAAGTATAGCTTACTTGCGTAAAATGACAAAAAAACGCACAAATTTTGTTCCTAAAATTTTTATCCATTCCTGATTATTATGTGCTAAAAATACTTTAATTAAATTTGACTCTGCCATTTTTTTCTTTTTTTTTTCTCTTTGCAAAACTTATAAAATGTATTTTCTATTATTTTATTTTGTGACTCGTGAACTGACCAATCATACCGAAGCTCATAAGTGACGCAGTTCGCTCATTGGCTGAGGTTGAAGACTGACGCAGTGATCAGATCACGCATTGCGGGACTCCAAGACTGACCACTGGTAACTGACTCATGGAATGTACCATCGTAGACTATGAATCATAGTTATTGAGAGGAAAAATAAAGGTCTGAATTTCAGACGTTGGAAATTATTTTATCACTAAAGTGTAGGAACACTTTAACTTAAGGGGGTGAGTGTCGCTTTTTGGTACCTTTCAATCACGCCTCAGAGTAATTCTAGGGACGATTTTAAATAAGGAATTTCAAAAATAAAAAATCGGTTTTTAATGTGTTCAAGCTATCTTGAGAGAATTTTTTTCTGGCATTTTTAAGACCCAGGATTTTTTTTTTATTAAATCGATTTTAAGGTCAATTTTTCGTGATTTTACAGGTAGTATGTGATCCAGTTCGCGAAGCCGTATGAAGTGCTAGAAGGCTGATTTTTTGGCCAGTTAAAATTTAGCGTTTTTCGGTAACCGTTTTTTGATTGAGGGTCGGCGACCAATATTTGACCTCTAATGACCGGTCAAAGTTCAAGTCAATCTCAAGTTCATCGTATAGACTTGAAAAGACCCTCAAAGAATCGAAGGGTCAATTTCTGATAAACGTATTAGAAACTATAGTCAATAATTACTGAAAGGTCGCTAGAGAGCAAAACTTTTTTGCTTTCTAGTTTTTGCTCTTTAGCAACCTTTCAGTACATTTTTGAACCATAGTTTCTATACGTTTATCAGAAAGTTGACCCTTTCGATTCTTTTGAGGGTAACCGGTACTTGCAAGTCTAAACGATGAACTTGAGGTTGACCTTGGGTGTTGACCAGTTTTTGCTCTCTAGCGACCTTTCAGTACAATATTGACCCATAGTTGCTAATACGTCATCAGAAAGTCGATCTTCCGATTTTTTGGGGTACTAACAAGTCTATACGAAAACTGAGATTGACTTGAACTTTGACCGTCATTAGAGGTCAAATATTGGTCGCCGACCTCAATCAAAAAACATGTAACCGAAAAGAGTTAATTTCACTGGCCAAAAAATCAGCCTTCTAGCACTTCATACGGCTTCACGAGAATTGGAATCACATACTCCTGTAAAATCACGAAAAATTGACCTTAAAATCGATTTTTTTGAAAAATTTTCATAAAAAAAAATATCCTACGTCTTAAAATGACCAGAAAAAATTTCTACAAGATAGCTTGAACACATAAAACGATTTTTTATTTTTGAAATTCCTTATTTAAAATCGTCAGGGCAGTGTGAAAAATCTGAGGATACTTGTCTAACGATCCATATCTCATACTCAAAATTTAACACCACAGCACCAGGTGCTGAGTCAATTCTAGAACACCCAAGCATTTTTTTCAAAGTTATAGTTCTACCCACCAATAGGCCCAAATATTCGCCCACATTTTGCATAACGAATCATCCGATTGGTTCTAGATAGCTCAAACTGAGCACAAATATTCAGAGAAAATGAATTAACAAAATTACGTTCCGAATTATACCATTGTTTCCAAATTTCAACAAAACTGATAATTAAGGGATTGTGGGTGCTCCAGCAATTTGCTGGGGAAAAATAAGCTTCTTTAAAACTCAAATATCTTTCGTGAGAATTGAGTGAACGTTTATTTTTCCATTGTATATTGTAGTCCGTAACCTTTAGAAGTCAAAAATGATTCATTTTAAAAATATATATCACATCAACTTTAAATGCATAAACCTAATTGCTGGTATTTCTTTCCATTGAAGTATACGTCATATTCACGTTTCCAAAAATCACATAATGCCAATATAATTGGTCAGAAACAAATTCTCTAGAATTGCAACCAAGAATTTTTATAAATTCATCTTAATTCGCCGAAAATTATTTTGAAATACCTTGCTATAGTTAAATATAGGCAAAATGTAGATTATTTTACAAATAAAAGTATACTCACGAACGGTACATGCGATTTCTTTTCTTTTCATAAATCCTTCTCTATTATCATATTAAACTTTGAACCAAGGAATTTTAATAATTTCTTTTTATATTTCTCGCAATCACTATTTCATGCTGATTTAATGCGCGTCTATAACATTGATTAGGCTAAAAATTGAAATATTGAAAAGGCGCAAAATCTGAACAACTATCATATTGAAGTACTTTTATTTAGACACCTTTTTCTTGCGAGTTGATTTTTTTGTATTCTGAAATGATACCATATCTAGAATTATTTTCCGTTTCCAGTTTTATGCAAGTCCGAAATGATCTTTTTTGGAAATTTTCTAGAAATTGGTCAAAAGTTTCCAATTTCCAAAATTGATCACTAATGGTTATTTGTTTTTGATCATCTGTCATATTTCGGGCATTTTCAGTTAGCAAGCGATTTCAATGTTCTAGAAAAAATATCCAGAAATAATTTGTGTTTTTTTAAATTGCAAACGATTCCTGAGGTGCTGGGATGGGTCAGGTGCAATTGAAAAAATACCGAATTTGCGACCCGTGCGTCCCAAAATAACTACTGCACCCACAATCCCCTTAAACAATTTCAGTAATCTCAGAAAAAAATTAAAAAATGGTTCGATTCGAACCAATTTTTTTATTATATTATTCACTCAATATTTGTGCTCAGTTTGAGCTATCTTAAAACTAAATCGGATATGTCGTTTTCAGAAACCGAATTATACAAAAAATTTGGCTAAAAAAGTGGCATAAAAGCCCCAGCAAGTACCGTAATAGATATGACATCTACATGACTCCCTGGTCTAATGAAAAAATTAGTACAGAATTTATCAAATACATTTTTCAACGGTGGTGAATAAGTTCTTTGTTATAAAGTAGTGGTACTACGTTGATATCTTTAATAAGTACAGAGTCTTAAGCCCGATTATGTTTCAACTAAATCTCAAACTTACCGCAATAATAGTATTCGATGGATTGTTCGATAATTTTTTTGCATTAGTTAGAATCAGTATTACCAACTTATAGGGTTTACCATTTATTCTAATTGTCAGATTAACTCAAAAATATCACACAATGTCAAAGAAAATCTCACGTGTGGGTCAATATTTTTAACTCCCTAATACGATCAGTCGATAATTTGGGTATTATTGCTTTTGGTTTCGACGATTGTAATTCAACTACCTAAGTCATAGTGCAATTAAAGGTAACTAGTAAAGTATCAAGTTGAAATTTTGGCTTACTAGGCGTCATCAGCATTGTTCAAAAATACTCGTAATAAATCCAGTGAATTACAGGGGACCTAATACCGCCGAAAGTTTTTTGCTAAAAAATTTCGGTGACACTGGGCATTTTATGCGATATTGGCACTTTTTCTCAAAAAATTAAAAACGCGTAGACGTTCGGAATGACGGCATATATGGAACAGTTTTTAATTTTATATGGTGTTTTACAGTAGGTATGAATGAAATGAATCACAAAAATGCGAGAGAATTAAGTACTCTACCAAACGCAGTGAAATAAAAGTTAAATAGAGTAAATTTGAAGAAAAAAAAATTTTGGGATTGACCTGATAAAAATTCGGCGATATTGGGCATTTTCGGCGATATTGGCATATTCGGCAATATTAGCACTGGAATTATTTGAGCTAAAAATCATGAAATTGCGTATGTTTTTTTCGGCAAATTCGGCGATATATTCTTTTCGGAACGGAACTCCATCTCAAAAACGCTTACTATCTCTACAGCGCGTGTTCGAAATCCCACTTGATGTTGTCTAAGTGATTGCTTGATGATGTACACGCCGATAAAATTTAGCGGTTTCATTATCAAGACCCTTGCCTATAATCATATTAATATAATCACTCAGACAACATTAGTGGGATTCGAACACGCGCCATAGAGATAGTAAGCGTTTTTGAGATGGAGTTCCGTTCCTAAAAGGATATCGAAGATCCTGCCTTGTCGTCGATTTATGTAAATCATAATGTTGAATGATAGTGTTTTCACATAAATCGACGACTAGGCAGGATCTTCGATATGGCGATATATAGCCGCCAATATTACCCCCACTGTATCATTTTTGAGATGTTAGATATTCAATTTAGCTCATATTTTTTCTTAATTTTTTACTTAAGTTAGCTAGCGTTTACTGTTTTGTCTATTTTTATTCACAGAAATTAAATTTTCACACAACACCGATTGAATGTCTCATCTTGCAAATTCTCTCATAAATTATTGAACTCCTGGGAGTATTATGAAAATAAAGGCCACTTGTTTCAAATTAAGTTTAAAATTTGGCTGCATATGGTTTCATAAAACTTTATTAATTAATTATTATATTAGTCGAATAGTTTAAGGAAACATGCAATCTTAAACTAACGCCTTTAATTGCTGTCCTAAAAATTATATCAGGGAATCAGTGGCGCCAAAATAGTAACGTGTTTTTAAGCCTTTTCACATGTGTTATGATGTGGAACAATAAGGCTTGAATTTTGCCGTCTCAAACTGTTTAAATTTTTTATGGCTTTTGCTGGACTAGGTATAGGGTCCTGTAGATATTAAGGTGATTTGGTTTTGTTTTAATTGAAAGAATTTTCACGCATATTTTATATTCAAATATTACTTAAATTTTATGAAAATTTAAATATAAGGTTTTTTTGTGCTATTTTCAGAAAGATTAAATATCCCTTTATCACTTTTTGGT
>SCLH01000889.1:211464-260100 GCA_004367855.1 Oikopleura vanhoeffeni
ACCAAAAAGTGATAAAGGGATATGAGTCAAGAATTTAATAGTACACTTTTCTCTATTCCCGTTCAAACTTTGAAGTTTAAATTCATTTACTTTTCATTTTGTGGTGACATTAAGCGTTTAGCGGTCAAAAATTTATGTTTCTTGCAATATCATCGGCAATATTTCAGAGATTTATTTGATTTCTATATCGGTTATCAAGGTGGTAAGAAAAATATGTGTCCCGAAACGTTTTCTCACAAAAAATTAGTCTCTAATCTAACTTTATGTTTAGTAATTTTATTAAAATTTTTGGGTTTTGTAAATTCGAATATTTTTAAAGTTACAAACCTATAGGAAAGTGTGCTACTTCCCATATCAATAGGAAACTTCCAATTTTATAAAGAATATAAAGATTTTTTTTAATTTTTTCATGAAATTCTTTTTGTTCGATCAAATGATTCCTGTAATTGAAAGAAGTTAAACCAAGAAAGTGTCTTGAAGATTCATTCAGACGAACAAAAAATTTCTAAGAATTGTTTCGAGATGATAACTTTTCAGTTTTAGATAGCAAATTTACACCGAATTCTTAAGAATTCAAAACTGATCTTTAATTTGAATGGTTTTTGAAACATATTATTATACTTTCCTATTATGAATTTATCTTGGGACAGTGTGATTTTTATTTTCTTGTGATGTAAATTCTATCATGAAATTGACAAAAATGATGCTTATCAAAGGTATCAGTCTTAAAAATTATAATTTCATAGATATAGAAATTTTTTTATAATCAAATTGTGTGTCAAATCATTCTCCGCACAGTACATCTTGAAATAAACTATTTTGCACTTCGTCTTTCATGAACTTAATGCGTATCCAATGAATAGATATGTTTAATTCTACTGATAAACCGACACCTTTTTTATTTTGTAAAAACATATTATCGATATTTCTCGGCTGGTGATTTCAAATTCTGAAATTGTTATCTCCGTCAGTTCCAAAACGTTTATTTACCCGTTTACGTTACTTCAATTTTTAAAGACCTCTCTAAAATCGGTTATAATGATAATCGGCAAGAGCGCTGACTTTAGCTGTTGAATAAAACCTTCCGCAACTTTTTTTTGTTTCGAAGGATTTTGTAGTCATTTTTCATTTAGGGGTTAGCATAGATAGAAAAGATTTTTGGCTGATTTTAAGAGGATATCTATATTTCACGTTTATTGTTTCTAAAATATATACAGAACGGTAATTTTTATCGTGAATTTTTAAATTTGATTTCAATGAAAGAACAGTATCGGATCAGTTTTTGGGCTCTATAATTCATGAGTCAAAAATATATTTGAGTGAATGATTCTTTCGCCCAATTCTTATAAACAGAGCGCTCTAGAAGCCAAAACAAAATTTCAAACACTTTTTTGAAGTTTTTAAGGAGAAAGACTTTTGAGAGGGCATAAGTTATTTTCTCGCCAAATGTAAAACTTTATTAAAAAAGATTGTTTGAACAGTGAAACATAATAAGGTGGTTAAAACATCCTAATGACACGTCATCCTGCGTAGAAACGCCGAGGTGTTGTTCAGAATTTAGGTTTACATTTTTTATGATGTGACTTACGTTGCACTTTGCAATAACTTCGTTTATTTAGGAAGGCCTCGTTAAAAAGACTACTTTTGCTAAATTATTGAGTCTAAGACATCCGCTGTATGAATGCAACAATTTTATGAAAATTTGGTACGATTTAGGCAGGTGCACTTCGCAAACAGAGAGAGCACTGGGGTGAATCACTTGCGACCGCGCATTAGGAAACCGGCAACCGCGCACCACTGTATCTAGCATAATTAAATTTGAAATTTTTGTTCAACGAAATAAGAGAATGTAAAATAAAAATTACTAAGTCTTTTTATGAGCATTTAAAGTAATCATTGGACTGATTACGAGTAAAATAACTATACAGTAGCGAGAATTTAGATAGGGTTATATGAAGTGAAGATATAAACATAAGACAGCTTTACTAGGGTTTATAACCGGGCAAAACTATCTTTTAAACTAAAAGTTTATAATCGATTGGTAAAAATTTAACAAACGCAGAATTTGAAGAGATAATTTAATATATATTTCAAATATTAATAAAATATAATAATTTTGAAATTTTCTCTAGTTTCAAATTATTATGAAAATTTCCAGAATTTTTTTTGGATAATTTTTAGGATTGCATTTTGAACCAACCGGTAAATCAGGTTTACCGAAAGCAAAATAAATTCTTAAAAATAGTAACTTTTTAAACCCTTTAATTAGAATGTTTGGTGTTTTAACATAAGTTAGAGAATGAATAACAAAACAAATTGCGTCTTTGGTTTTTTCTTTTGCTACTATTATAACCTCAAACTGTCCCAGCTACACGGTTTGAAAACATTTTTTGACTCAATGTACTCGTTAAGTTTTAAGAAGCACCAACCTATTTTTTTGTATCAATTTTCTTGAAATGGCATTTTAAACTATGGAGAAATTATGAACCGTTCGACTGCTAGAGAGCAAAACATTTTCGCACATTGAACACTTTAAGTGGTGTTGAAACCTAAAGTGAAATGAAAAAATGACTTACGGTAGAATATAATTATCTATCCGATTTACTAGAGAATAGTTTCATTGGATTCCATTTTAAATTCTCTATATTTTTAAATTTGCAATGTGAAGCGTATGTTGGCTCTGAAACCGACTATATGGATCACCGGACCTCAGAGTACAAATCCTAAATATTTGAATGATACTAACAACGAAAGATATTAGCAACTAATCAAAACCGTTGATTGCTGAATAGGCCGATTTCATTGGTCAGGTTGAGAAAGAATCAACCAATCAAATGCTCAGATTTCGCATTTTTTNTTTTTTAAATATTTAGGATTTGTACTCTGAGGTCCGGTAATCCATATCTAGGCAACGCACCGTGCAAAAATTTATAATTTAAAGAACGCCATTCACCTAAGAATTAAGTACAACGTTCCACTTTTGGCTTCTACGCCACTTTGAACTTAGGTGGTATGAGGCCGTTACGTGACTAATCTCTTAAGTTTTTGTTGGTCAGATATTATCCATTGACTATCAATTATACTAGACTGTCACCGGTTTTGACCAAAACGGAAACCGATTAATATTTTAAAAAATGTAAGTATCCATTATGATTATTTTTTGAACAACGAATCGTTGTCAGCGCAATCTTTTTAATAATTTTAGCTTAAATTTCGGGATGTGCAAAATGGTGCATTTTCACTATTGGGATAACTAAACTTTTTCTATAACAAAACATTTTCTAGTAAAAACGTGAGAATGCTCGTAATGTTTTCGTTTGAACAATCCCTCTTTGAATAACTGCCATTTAAAATTAAAAATACTTGTAATTTTGTTATCAGTTTCTATTAGTAGGATATCACTGATAAGAGTTATCTCAAGTTGCTTGTTAAGTTTGATATATATAACATCACGCGCTTGAACACTCAAAAAAGGCAATATATCAGATATTTCATGAAGCAATTTTTCTATTTTTTTTTCAATCAATTTTCGAATTCACTCATTTTTGTGAAAAACTATTTAGCGCGAATTTTTTGTTCATAATATTGCATCTAAAGCCTGAATTTTCTTGTTGACCGTGCTTTTTTTCCGCAAAAATGCAAGATGGTGATAGGTCAATATCGGGAATAATTGTATCTGATTGGTTCATTTTTGGGGGATAAAAAAAGCATGGTCAACGCAAAAACTAAGGCTGTACACTTTAAAGTGTACAGTATGTACAAACAAAACACATACTGTTCTTTACTATGTATTTCGGTCATAAGATCAGATATTCAATAAACTCTAAATTTTGTAAACCCCTATTTTTAAGTCCAGCTCAGGTCTTCACAAATATTTCAAGTTTTTTTCAAAAATTAAATATCACGGCATTTACTTCTCAGACTAAAACGGCTCATCTTATTCCCGCAGCCAAGATTATAATGCGGGAAAACTAGTCTTAATATGACAGTCACTGTATAATCATTCCTGAAAATAAAACCAATTATTACAGTATTTTCACAGAAATAACGCAATCGATGGAAACTGACCACGGAAATAAATTTTTGAAAATTAACTGAAATTTCTAGAATTTTTAATTTTATTTCGGAAAGTTGACTCTTCAGCTCTGGTTCATCCGCACAACGGTTTTCTATTTATTCTAAAATTAAACATAAAATTTCTAGAATTAGAAATTTTTTTCCGAAAATTTAACTCTTCAACTTGATCATCAAGGAAAGATTGAAGGTTGATCTCATAAGAGTTTTTTTGTAAACCGCGCTCAAAGTATAGCCTCCTGAAAATATCTGGTGCCTCCGCAGAACTTTTTTTTCTGTGCTCCCAAGGGTTAATTTCTTAAATTAGCTGATAACGTGATATTAAGCACTAATTGAGCAATAATTGCCCAATTGAGCTAATAAAGGCGGTCAACTGATAATGGCATCATAATAATGTCGATTAATTTTAGATTAGAAGTTGTTTTGGTGAAAATTTTGGCGAATATCAATGTTTTGTACACCACATCTGATAATTTGTTTTACCTCAGTGTTAGTACAAGCATATTACGGAACATTTATCGACTTTTTTGTTAGAAAACCAGTATAAACCACAATATTTGCCAGCTTTTATCAACTTTTTTAGTGATAATTTATGCGACCCATTAAAGAAATTAATCCTTGTAGAGTCTACAATGTAGACAATTTGTATGCAAAAGTTCAAACAAATTTTCTTGAAACGTATTCAGTTATGGGTAGGGTCATACTCAGGAGTAAAATCGACTTTTAACTTATGGCAGTCGGTTTAATAATTACTTATAGTCACTTATTATTAAAAATTAAGGGATTCTTTTTTCAAATGCACTTTTCGTGTGAGGTTAGGACACATTTTAAATTTCACTTTTTAATTAAAAATTCATGAATTTTCTTAATTTCAAAAATTTTCTGTAAAGTTCTCGAAGTTAAGACAATTAACTTCATATTTTCAAGATCGAGCGTGGAAAATTATTTCTTCTCCTCATTAATCACGTGCTTCTAAAAGCAAATTGATCGGATAACAGATTTTGCGGGAAATTTCGGAAAAACTTGCGCGCATGTTATTGGCTGCCCCTTTTTACGTTATTCCTCTCGCCGCACTTTGATGACGCACCTTTTGCAATAAAAAACTGAAGCCCGCGAAGTGCATTGCATGAAGTTTAATCATGATATTGATAAGGAATCGAAACGTTAAAAACAAAATTATTATTTCTTGTTTGTTGTGCCATTAGGCACGGAAACTTTCTTAATCTGGATTTATCCAGTATCAGCAATAAGCACGAGAAAATTATCATCATTTTGGATTCATATCATAACTGGTTTAAAAATAATCAAATTGAGCTAATCAGCAGAAAAACTGACCAAAAAGCTGAGGAGAAATATTTTTTTTTAATTTCCTAAGATTATCTGTGGAACTGTTAAGTTCTTGAGCCGAATAAAAATATTTATTATAAATATATTTTCTTCCTGAATCTCCAGTTTCAGGGTGTAATCCAACCGGTGGATTTCCGGAATAAGTTATTTCGAATAACCCTTGTGCTTATTATAAAACGAAAAGGATGTTTATTTATTTCCGGTTTTGGCATTAGAATTGCTTTCCTTACCTAAATGACCTTGAAAAATGTCTTGAAATTAAACTATAAAATATGAGATAATTTTGGGTACGGAAAACAGAAACGGTATAAAACGGCTAGGATGTTCTTTATTTACTTTGAAAGCATTTGCATCACGTAAAATTTGGCTAGTTATATATTCCTTATTTTGATAGACAGAGTGATAACTTATCGTGCATAAGGTACTCTAAAGAGATACTATATTATTTGCGTATAATTTCGAGAATTTTGAAATTCTGACATTTTTTTTCTAGAATTATACAAATCTAAAGCATCTACAATAACCTCAAGAAAAAAATTAGTGACTATCTTTTTATAGACCACTTTGAAATTATTCAGGAAAACTTTCTTGATTTTTCCTTACTCGAAAAGCAGTTTACAGCAACTTNGTTGATTATATTGACTAATAAAATCTAAACCATTGTGGTATTACCAATACAGTATTAGTTTCCGTACCCAAATAACTTCAAATTTTTAGCAGTATTAGGCGTTTAGAAAGTTCATAATTAACCACCAAAACTTATAATTTCTAGAATTTTAGAATACCCAGCAAAGACTATGGTCCATAGTTTAGAATTAAATACTTTACCAAAGCCATGAATATTGCCCTCAAACTAGTCAAGTTTGCGAAATAAATTTGACAATATGAGTTAATTTTGAGACTCAAAATTTCGGTACAGGAAACAGGGACTTATAAAATTATTTTTCTTAATTTGATTTTAAATTGAAGGGTATATTGAAAATTTTATGATAACAGAGATTCAGATTTTTGGTCAATTTGAATTCGAAATTGAAATTTGGAGCCGGTCACTTTGACGTTGATTAACAAAAATAAAATTTTGAAAAAATCTATTTCAAAAAATAAATTTACAACTTTCTGATACCAAAAGAAAAAAGTAAAATTATTTCGTAGAAAAATGCAAGAATTGCATGTTGTTTTAAAAGTTACTTCTAGCAATAAAACGTTAACCCCTCAATAATTACACGAAAATGATTCACAACTTTCGGAAATCCATTTAAAATTTGGGAAAAGGTCGCATTTTCAAATAAGGGTCGGCCTAGGTTTGACAAATTTTATTACATCAATTTGCCTCTTTTGAAATCCTGTTCAATTTTAAACTCTTAATTTACTGCTTTAAATTCGTTCCAGCTCATAAAATCATCATCTTAAGCTGACCTCAAGTGCCCTGCCTTGTTTTTCTGATGCGTTCAAGTGCTTTTTTTATCACGAGACATACCAAACCGTAAATGTCCTTAAAACCGTAAACGTCCTTAAAACGATTATTTTTGTTGATGATTTAACTATGGCTTCATTAAGGAGGTCTCCTGCCGGGATTGAACGGTTAAATAAGACGATTAGAGGTGGTGGATGCTGACGCTGGTGATAATCGACTTTCAATTTTTGTTAAGGTTAATTTAGCACCCTGAAATCAGGCAAGAATTTTTCGAATGTTTTGCTTATTTTCGCGAATGTAAGATAAGTTACATATCATATGTAGATAGAGATCAGGGACGGGAATGTAAAATATAATATTAAGCTGATTCAACAGAATAGCGAAAATTTTGGAATTATTTGATAAAAAACATTCTCAAATTTTTTGGGAACCACACTCAAATTGATCACGTGATATTATAACACAGTATTGAATCTTACGAGTTTTGCATCGGGTTGGTTAGAAAACGAGCGCAGGGCGATGTTCTCTAAAATGTTTTGCACTTATATCTTTATAAAAATCGACAAGAGGTTAGAAAGAGAGATTTTACAATACCAGGGTCTGTTAGTGACAGCCTAACAAATTTTTAGAAAACGACTTGACTCGCGAGTTACGAGATTTCTGAGTTCTTGTAGATTTGTAAGAGATATTTTATCGATTCATTCACAGAATAAATATAAAGTTCGGAAAATTTCTAGAACAATATTCTTAAATCGTTCGTCATCAAAATAAAAATGTGGAATAACAGAGGGATGGAATGAATTGATTTTTTCGTATTCAAAAAAGGTGACAAAAATATTATATCCGAAAATACGTTTTTACTTATCAAAATTTGAAAATTAAGGCATTTGTTGAGGATTTTCAGTTCAAAAAGCCATGATTTAAGTTACAGAGTTTTTGAAATTTTTGTTATCCAATTTGTTTCTAATCAACTTTGTTAAATTAAAAGATCATACAAAAGTTGCGCTTAAAACTTTGTAAAAAATGTAAACCGAGCAGGTCGAAAATTCCTTGTTCCAAAATTTTAAGTAAGTTTTAGAATCTTGGTTTTGAAAACATACAGAAAATAATTAAATCGAGGAAACCCACTTCATTTTTTTTATTTTTCCATTTCTACAAAAAATTCATTTTTATTTCATAAAATATCACTTGATGATAAAGAATTGTATCTAAATAAAGCCTCAAAAAGCCAACAAATAGCATCAAAGAATTTTTTGACTGCTGCAAACTTTTCTTAGAGACCTCGTCTTTCAGATTTCCAATTGTGCCGATAAGAGGACTTGCAACGAGCTCTTGGTCGATACTTGAGGTTGTGACTTTGGTTTCGAATCTGAAAAAACAAAAATTTAAGAGTCACACGCTGCTTTTTTCTGATAAAGGATCACAAATTTGTTATTCGAAATTAAATACTGTGCTAATTAAATGCGTTTTTTGTTCAAAAATACGAAAAACTTAATTATAAGTAGGAGAAAGACCAGAGCCTATTTTGAAAAATTTTGACTCGACCTTCGTTAAATTCTTATTTTTGTACCTATTAAAAAACAACATTTTCTGACAACGGAATTTAGGGATATAAAAAAAAATTAATTTTCTTTCAATTTAGTTTTAAAAGCAATATTAATCCAAATTAAAATTAAATTTTACTCAAAAACGACTAGATTTTATTGGAGTTTTGAATTTAGAATAATCAATGTTGTTTCTGAATGAATCTCGCGACATACGATGAGATTCCAAACTCAAAGTGAATAAAATTGTGGTCATTTGTTATCATGTTTCAGATGATTTTTGACTGGTAAAAGTTTTTCGGGTTCCGGTATTTAATTTTTCTGGTTTTTGTATCTTTCCGACCATTAGTTTGAATTTCTTCGCTAAATTTAAATTTTTCTCAATATCCCTTTACGAGGAAGATAGATATTTTCTAGTTTGGTCTAGTACATTGGTACTACTTAAAGTACACAATATACTAGACCAAACTAGAAAATATGTATCTTCCTCGTGAAGGAATATGTTTTGTAAATTTTAACTGCTTTTTGTAATTTTCCGACCGGGTTTTCGGTCAATTTCGACCTTTTTTCAAATTAACCCGAAAAATTTAATATTTGCAATTATTTAGTTTTTCGGATCCTGACAAACCCTGACCAGAAAAAATCTTACCCGAAAAACTTTCTGCCCATCTTTGACATAAATGACCAATACGATCATAAAGCATTCAAATTGTTTTAATTAGCCAACATGGTGAAAAACATCGTCAGTGGTTAAAATGTCTTTATTTTCGCATTTGTTACATATACTTACAAAAAACACTTTGAACTGTTACGTAAAAATTATCAAAACTAGCAATAAATATGCAGTTCAAAAGTAATAAATTTGATCAAATTTTTTTACTTTGTATAGCCTAGTAATACCCCTTATTCAATTTGATAGATGTTTTCATTTACGACTCAGTTCCAAAAATAGATGTTTGAACAAGATTCTAAGACAAATTTTTTGCAGAACATGGTTTTGATGAATATTTCAGATACCAGAAAAGAGTATTTTAATCAAAAAATTTCGAAATTGATTTAATGTTCTCACCCTATAGTAACTTCAACGTGAAAATTTAGCAATATCATGTAATAAAAAGCAAACTCCAACGTGTATAAATAACTTATCTAATTATAACAGCATTTTTGGACAAAAATTTCTGGTTGCAAAATGTTCTTTCGTCAAAGGATTTTTACATCAGAAAATAAAATGTTATTTTTTTTCTACATAGTTTTTCATGGTCAAAAAACTTTTCATCTATGAAAACTTTTTAAGGGAATGGTGTTTTTTACATTCCTCAAAAAACCGACCATACGTTAAACAGAGAGTGAATTGACCTAGTTTTAGACAACTGAATGCAAAATAATGAACACCAGAAGATTTATATTTATCCTTATTTATCAAATTAATATCGCAGACAATAACGGTAAATAACAGCTGCGCCGGGTTAGGAATGAGGGACAATACTCGTCCCTTTTCTATTTATCGAGATGATTATTATATTAGCGATACTGTTATTGAAATAGAAATGCTAACAATACGAATAGCATTCTTTTATAATAATAATTCTTAACAATAATAAGTTTCGTCTACTTATTATACAGGTTATATAATAATTTTAGTTTATTTCGGAATAAAACCTAGGTGAAAATAGTTTTTTCCGTTTTGGATAGGACGTCTTGTAATGCTACTATCTAAAGAGTGGATTAATACAGAAAGTTTCGACCTATTTTTTCGCAATCTTAAGGCTAGTTCTACAAATCAATTTTAGGAACCACCACCCTTCAGACAAAAAACTGTTTTTCATCAATTTTTTTCCGTCTCTGAAATTAAGCATCTCTTTTTATTCTCAGATATTGGCAAGCAAGTTAATAATTTCAAATTTGGCCATAAAAAAAATTCACATTTATTTTTCAAGATTCATAACAAGATCAAAAATTATAATATAGTCTATAAATATAGAGAAAAAAAATACAAGAAAGAGAAATTTACAAAAAATTTAAAAAATTTTTAACCATAAATCACAGATTCAATATCTCCATCCTAAGTAACCTCAACGTAAACACTTAAATTGATACCACAATAATAGAAAGCTAACTCCAACGTGTATGACTTAATAACTAACTTATTTTATTTCAGGAAAAAAGCCACATTTGTGACATCTTATCCGTTGGATTTCCCAAAGTTTGAGACTTTGAGCCCTGTCATTTTGGACTTTTGTATTTTATTCCAGCTTTTGAGGCTTCTAAACCACTTATATGGACCAGCGGGAGGAAACATTACAAGGACCATTATTAACATTTATTCTTTATAAGGTAAGATTTCAAAGTTTTCTTTGTATATTTCAAATAAGACAGGTAATCTTTCGAAAAATGAACTCTGGAAACCTCCGAGAAAATTTCGCAATAATTTCGAAATAAATTTCACGTCACATCATTGGGATATCCAGTCTTCTCGTTGCGCATTCGGCGTTGACCCCTTTTTAACACCCTTATTGGTCAAATGCGAACGCGCGACCGAGAGAATTATCTCAAGATTACCAATCTTTCATATATTAAAAATGCTTATTAAATCGACATAGCCTGTCATACGTAGTTAACCTAATTAAATTTTATCATGACTTTTATATTTGAGTTCACTTGAATTAGTTCAAGGTAAAGACTAGGCTGTTATCGGTACTTTTCGACCTCCTCGGTTTGTTGATACGAAGTTATACCCTGGTTAATTGAAGGGTGGTGATCATTCACTTTTCTTCCACCAAATCTCAACATTTTTAATCAAAAAAGCAACGTAAATATTAAAAATCTCATTTTTGCGTATTTTGAATATGAATTAAAAAACACGGTGCTTAGAATTATCTTTTATATGTTATAATAATGGCTTCGGCAAATTTCTGTGAATGCAATACACTATTTTATAAAACATATCGAGCTTCAAATAGGATTATCGATTACGATGCCCGAGTTTAAATATTTTTTTCCTATTCTGTCGAAGAACTATTTCGGGTCACAAAGGCGTACTGATTACGTAATCATCATTATCTACGTGAGAAAGGTTACGTGTGTGGAAAAATATGGATCATAACTTACCCTGCTTCAGCTGTATTTTTATTAGCCCGATTGAGTGCGTAGGTGCTAAATTAGTAAATGTACTTTGGCTTAATCAACTTTTATCAACAGTTTCGTTATCATAAAGCAATTCGGGTCTCGAAATGGTTTTTTCATCAGAAACTAAATCAAAAAAGGTTTTTATTTGAACTCGGGCATCATAATCGAGATATGTTCACTTAATCTGGTTGACCAGTAACCGGGAATCTACAACATAAAAATTTCACGATAAGACCTTAAAATTTGTGAATTGTTTGTCTTTCTGAAATCCATAAAAACATAGTGGGAATATAGTGCATCACTATTAATCCTCAAGGATGACAAAATGTTTTTTTTCTTATTATTTATTTATTATATTTATTTATTTGTGTTTTTGTTTGCATTGAAGTTTTTAGTCGGCATAATTTGAAAAAAGTTTTTTGATTTTGGCCACGTTTTGCTTGTAATCGTCATGGGAAGGTGCTCCCTTTTAGGAAGGGGTCAAGAAACAAAAACACACATAAGTGGTTTCCTGGGCCGGTAGTTATTGCTGAGTGAAATTAATTTAAGTACAGGGCTTGCCGACAGAACTTGCGTAAACGGGAGTTGTCAAAACCGAGTCCAGCGTACTCTTTATACCAGAGGTCCACACAATCATACCGGATTGGAATTATTGGACCGGTACGATATGGTTTTAATTTTCTTTGTGCCAACCCCTGTTTTATACTGTATAAGTTATACAATTCATAATATAAACAGTATATTATATAAAGTATTTAAAATTTGTTTTTCTGACAGTGAGAAATTGTGCAAAGAAAAATAAATATGCTTGAAATTCAGCATATCCAGAACCTTGAGAGGTGGCATAAGTCCGGCAGATTGGTACATTTTTTCAGATCAATATCCCTTTATCACCTTTTGCATGATCTAAGAGATGTGGGTTGAGGNTATATGTAAAATATAAAAAAACACTTTTCACTGTACATTGATTTCCAACTAAACCCGACTATAGAATTATTTTTGTAAGACGATATTAATTAACTTCAGCCATTTTCGGATGTACTGCGCTAAAAAGTAGCTTAAAAATTCTGCACATTCAAAAATTTCTTAAATATCAAAGTTTTTTTTCAATGAAAAAGCGTAAAAAATGGCAAAAAGTAGAGAAACACAACTTTTTTTGAAATAAAAATTGAGCTTTAATTGCGTTTTGATATTTTAAAATGTGCTGACTATCGAAAGAAATGGCGCCTACTACACCCAAAATTTTATTGGAAATTTTTCGCAAGCATTAAATTTCTAAAAATTTAGTGCCGAATGGCACTTATCGACTGTACAGACAAGGGTTAAAAATTTCATCAACAGTTTCAAAATGATAATCGCGCGACCTACCCATTAGTTGACATACGGAGATTTGATAGATACCAAAACATTTAATATGTGATTCTGCCTAATTTTTTATGCAGAGTTCAAAAAAAACTAATATAAAATTTTGGACTTGATTTTCGGAAAATTTTCATAATTTTTCTAAAAAAGTCGACAAAAAATGCCAAATAAACATATTATGATTTTTCAAACAGCAGTCAGAAAATATGTGGACATGCATGAAAAAAGGTCAAGTNAAAATGCGAAAAATGTTGATAATGCTTTGTTTTTTTTTTGAAAATTTTACGAATTCAAAAATTAAAGTTCGGACTCAAATCTTTCCTAAAATAGACCAAAATAATTTTTATAAGTAGATGCACATTTAATCTGGTTTAGCTGACGATAATAACCACAAAAAATTAAAACAACTAATTAATTTCATAAGTTAAATTTACTTTAGTCTGCCGAGTCGATGCCACCACTTTACACCTATTCAAAAACAGAAATAAATGGCTTTTTATAAACAAAAATAACTTTTATAGTTTGAAATCATCGGTATTTCAAATAAACGTTCAAACTGGTGCTTGGAAAGCTCTGGCTATTCAAAGTACATTGAATTGATCATTTTAGGCTTTTCTGAAACCGTTGACTTACATTTTTATTGTTACAAATCATAACTTATAGTCTAAATGTAAGTGGTTTTATTACTGGAACATCCTATAAGGGGGTGGCATAAGTCCAGCCGATTGGTACATTTTTTCAGAGCAATATTTAAAAAAATGTGGAAAAATGTGTGGTGTTTATTTTTTTAATTTTTGTCTTCAATAAAAGTGTTCATTCTTACAAACGTTCACATTTTTATTTTACATATTAACATAACTAACTATAGTTAAAAATACAAAAAAACGCTTTTCACTGTGCATCCATTTCCAACTTAACCCGACTATAGAATTTTTTTTGAAGACGATATTGATAAACTTCATTTATTTTCGGGTGTACTTCGCTAAGTAGTAATCTAATTACGCTGCATAGTCGAAAATTTCTTNGATTATTTACAAAAAAAAAAGTATACCTCACGACGGTAACAGTGCGATTTCTTCTCTTTTCATAAATCCTTCTCTATTATCATATTAACTTGACCAAGGAAAATTTAATAATTTTTTCTTATATTTTCTCGCAATCACTATTTCAATCGCTTGATTTAAGCGCCGCCATTATAACAATTGATCAGGCTAAAACTTGAAATATTGAAAAGGCGCAAAAATCCTGAAACAACTATCATATTGAAGTAACTTTTATTTTAGACACCTTTTTTCTTGCGAGTGTTGATTTTTTTGTTATTCTGAAATGATACCATGCTAGATTATTTTCCGTTCCAGTTTATGGCAAGTCCGAATGATATTTTTTGGAAATTTGGTTCTAGAATAATGGTCAAAAGTTTCCAATTTTTATTTTTCGTCTGAATCTCCGTGAAAATTGACACTAATGGGTTATTTGTTTTTGATCAATCTGTCATATTCGGGCATTTTAGTTAGCAAGCGATTTCAATGTTTCTAGAAAAAAATACTCCAGAAATATATTTGTTTTTTTTAAATTGCAAACGGATTCTGAGGTGCTGGAGTGGTCATGCAGGTGCAATTGGAAAAAATCACCGGAATTTGCGACCGTGGTCCAAAATAACTACTTGCACGCCAGAACAATCCCCTTAAACAATTCAGTAATCTGCCGAAAAAATTAAAAAAAAATGGTTCGAATTCGAAAAAAAAATTATTCACTATATATTTGTGCTCAGTTGAGGCTATCTAAACTAACATCGGAATAATGTCGTTTTCAGAAACCGATTATACAACAAAATTTGGCTAAAAAGTGGCATACAAAGGCCCAGCAACTACCGTAATTGATATGACATTCTACATGACTCCCTGGTCCTACATGAAAAAATTAGTACAGAATTTAATCAAATACAATTTTTCAGCGGTGGTGAATAACGTTTCTTTGTTATAAAGTAGTGGTACACGTTGATATCTTTTAAGTAAGTACAGAGTCTTAAGCCCGCTTATGGTTTCAACTAAATCTCAAAAGCTTACCGCATAATGAGTATTCGATGGCTTGTTCGATAATTTTTTTTGGCATTAGTTAGAAGTATTACCATTATAGAAGAGTTTACCATTTATCTAAATTGTCAGATTAACTCAAATATCAACAATGTAAAGAAAATCTCACGTGTGGGTCAATATAATATATAACTCCCTAATACGATCAGTCGATAATTTGGGTAATTAATGCTTTTGGTTCGACGAATTGTAATTCAAACTACCTAAGTCATAGTGCATTAAGGTACTAGTAAAGTATCAAGTTGAAATTTTTGGCTTACTAGGCGTCATCAGCATTGTTTTCAAAAATATCGTATAATCCAGTGAATTACCCGGGGCCTAATACGCCGAAAGTTTTTTTTGCTAAAAATTTAACGCGTTAGACACTCACACAGGAGACCGAGCGATTTTATGCGATATTGGCACTTTTCTCAAAAATTTAAAACAAAAGCGTAACGTTCGGAATGCACCGGCAATATATTTCAACAGTTTAAATCTTTACTATGGTGTTTTACAGTAGGTATGAAATGAAATGACTAAATGGGGATACTAGTACTCAACCAAACGCAGTGAAATAAAAAGTTAATAGAGGTAAATTGAAGACAAAAAATTTTTTGGGATTGAACCCTGATAAAATTCGGCGATATTGGGCATTTCGGCGATATTGGCATATTCGGCAATATAGCACTGGAATTATTTTGAGCTATAAAATCGTCATGAAATTGCGTATGTTTTTTTCGGCAATTCGGGCGATATATTCTTTTCGGCACGAACTCCATCTCCCCCAAAAACGCTTACTTATCTCTAACACGCGCGTGTTCGACTATCCACTGATTGTCTAAGTGATCTGCTTTGAGTGCTTACACGCCGATAAGATTTAGCGGTTTCAGATTATCAAGACCCTTGCCTATAATCATATTCGATATATATCCTAAAGACAGCATTAGTGGGATGAACACGCGCCATTAGAGATAGGTAACGTTTTTGAGATGCGTTTTCGTTCCTAAAGGATACTGCAAGATCGCTGCCTTGGTCGTCGATATTTTTATGTAAATCAAAAATGTTGAATGGATAGTTTTTCATCATTAATCGACGACTAGGCAGGATCTCGATTATGGCGATATATAGCCGGCATATTACCGCCCACTGTAATCATTTTTGAGATGTTTCGATAATCAATTTAGCTCATTTTTTTCTTAATTTTTACTTAAGTTAGCTAGCGTTTATGGTTTTGTCTATTTTTAATTCACGCAGAAATTAAATTTTCGACACAACACCGATTGAATGTCTCAGTCTTGCAAATTCTCTTCATAAATTATTGAACTCTGGAGCAATTATGAAAATATAGGCCACTTGTTTCAAATTAAAGTTTAAAAATTTGGCTGCAATATGGTTTCATAAAAACTTAATTAATTAATTATTATATTAGTCGAATTTTAGTTGAGAACCAGAAATCATGCAATCTTAAACAACGCCTTTAATTGCTGTCCTATAAATTATTATCAGGGAAATCAGTGGCGGCCAATCAGTAAACCGTGGTTTTAGCCTTTTCACATGTGTTTAATGTGGAACAATAAGGCTGAAATTTGCCGTCTCAAACTGTTTTCAATTTTTATGGCTTTTGCTGACTAGGTATAGGGTCCTGTAGATATTAAGGTGACTTTGGTTTTTGTTTTAATTGAAAGAATTTTCACGCATATTTTATATTAATATTACTTAATTTTATGAAAAATTTAAATATAAGGTTTTTTTGTGCCTATTTTCAGAAAGATTTATATCCCTTTATCACTTTTTGGTCAGAAGCGTAGCCCAGCACGTTAAAAATCACAGTTAAAAAGGAGTAGTTGGCTACGCATTCTTACCAAAAAGTGATAAAGGGAATATTGAGCAAGAAATTTATAGTACACTTTTCTCTATTTCCCGTTCAACACTTTGAAGTTTAATCATTTACTTTTTCATTTCTGTGGCTGACATTAAGCGTTTAGCCGGTCAACATTTATGTTTTCTTGCAGATTCATCGCAATATTTCAAGATTTAATTTGATTTTTATATCGGTTATCAAGGTGGTAAGAAAAATAGTGTGTCCCGAAACGTTTCTCACAAAAAATTAGTCTCTAATCTAACTTATGTTTTAATAATTTTATTAAAATTTTTGGGTTTGTATAATTCGAATATTTTTAAAAGTTAACAAACCTCCAGGAAGGTGTGCTACTTTCCAAATTTTCATATGAAACTTCCAATTTTATAAAGAATATAAAGATTTTTTTTTATTTTTTTCCATGAAATTCCTGTTGTTTCTATCAAATGATTCCTGTAATTGAAAGAGTTAAACCAAGAAAGTGGTCTTGAAATCATTCAGACGAAAAGAAAAATGTCTAAGAATTGTTCGAGATGATAACTTTTCAGTTTTAGAATAGCAAATTACAAACCGAATTCTTAAGAATGTCAAAACTGAATCTTTAATTTGAATGGTTTTTGAAACATATTATTATATACTTCCTATTATGAATTTCTGGGACAGTTTGTGATATTTTATTCTTCCTTGTGATGTAAATCTATCATGAAATTGACAGAAAATCGATGCTTATCAAAGTATCATCTTAAAAAATTATAAATTTCACATAGATAAAGAAATTTTTATAATCAAATTGTGTGCAAATCATTCTCCGCACATAGTACATCTTGAAATAAACTATTTGCACCTTCGTCTTTCATGAATCTTAATGCCCGTATCCAATGAATAGATTATGTTAAATCTACTGATAAACCTGACCCTTTTTTATTTTGTAAAAAACATATTATCCGATATTTCTCGCTGGTGATTTCAATATCTGAATATGTTATCTCCGTCAGTTTCCAAAACGTTTTATTTAACCGTTTACGTTACTTTAAATTTTTAAAGACCTCTCTAAAAATCGGTTATAATGATAATCGCCAAGCGCTGACATTTAGCTGTTGAATAAACCTTCCGCAACTTTTTTTTTGTTTCGAAGATTTTGTAGTCATTTTTCATTTAGGGGTTAGCATAGATAAGAAAAATTTTTGGCTGAATTTTAAGAAGGATATCTGTATTTCAACGTTTATTGTTTCTAAAATATATACAACGGTAATTTTTATCGTGGAATTTTTAAATTTGAAATTTCAACTGAAAAAACAGTATCGGATCAGTTTTGGGCTCTATAAATTCATGAGTCCAAAAAATCATATTTGAGTGAATGATTCTTTCGGCCCAATCTTATAACATGAGCGCTCTAGAAGCCAAAACAAAATTTAAACACTTTTTTGAAGTTTTTTAAGAGAAAAGACTTTTGAGAGGGCATGAAGTTATTTTTCGCCAAATGTAAAACTTTATTAAAAAAGATTGTTTGAACAGTGAAACATTAATAAGGTGGTTAAAAATCCAATCGACCGTCATCCTCGTATGAAGCCGAGGTGTTTGTTAGAATTTAGGTTTTACTTTTTTATGATGTGACTTACGTTGCTACTTTGCAATAACATTCGTTTTTTAGGAAGGCCTCGTTAAAAAGACTGACTTTGCTAAATTATTGAGTCTAAGGACATCGCTGTATGAATGCAACAATTTTATGAATAAATTTGTCGATTTTAGGCAGGTGCCTTCGCAACAGAGAGAGCACTGGGGTGGAATCACTTGCGACCGGCATTAGGGAAACCGGCAACCGCGCCACCACTGTATCTAGCATAATTAAATTTGAAATTTTTGTTAACGAAATAAGCAGAATGTAAAATAAAAATTACTAGTCCTTTTTATGAAGCATCTTAAAGTAATCATTGGACTGATTACGAGTAAAATAACTATACAGTAGCGAGAAATTTAGATAGGGTTATAATGAGTGAAGATATAAACATAAGACAGCTTTACTAGGGTTTATAACCGGGGCAAAACTAATCCTTTTAACCTAAAAGTTCTATAATCGATTGGTAAAAATTTAACAAACGCAGACATTTGAAGAGAATAATTTAATTATAGTTTTCAAATATTAAATAAAATATAATAGTAATTTTAGAAATTTTCTCTAGTCTTCAAATTATTATGAAAATTTCCAGAATTTTTTTTAGGATAATTTTTAGGAATTGCAAATTTTGAACCAACCGGTAAATCAGGTTTACGAAAGCAAATAAATTCTTAAAAATAGTAAACTTTTTAAACCCTTGTAATTAGAATGTTTGGTGTTTTTAACATAAGTTAGATGAATGAATACACAAAACAAATTGCGTCTTTGGTTTTTTCTTTTGCTACTATTATACACCTCAAACTGTCCCAGCTACACGGTTTAAAACATTTTTAACTCAATGTACTCGTTAAGTTTTAGAAGCACCAACCTATAATTTTTGTATCAATTTTCTTGAAATGGAATTTTAAACTATGGAGAAATTATGAACCGTTCGACTGCTAGAGAGCAAAACATTTTCGCACATTGCAACACTTTAAGCGGGGTTGAAACCTACAAGTGAAATGAAAAAAAGGCTTACGGTAGAATATAATTATCTATCGATTGACTAGAGAATAGTTTCATTGATTCCATTTTAAATTCTCTATTTTTAACATTTGCAATGTGAAGCGTAGTTGGCTCTGACAACCGACTAATATGATCATCGGACCGTCAGAGTACAAATCCTGAATGATTTGGATGATACTAAGAACGAATAGATATTACACCCCAATCAAAACTTGATTGCTGATAGGCCGATTTCATTGGTCGGTTGAGAAAGAATACCAATCAAATGCTCAGATTTCGCATTTTTAAAATATTTAGGATTTGTACTCTGGGTCCGGTAATCCATATCTGGCAACGCACCGTGCAAAAAATTTATAATTAAAGGACGCCATTCACCTAAGAATTAAGTACAACGTTCCAACTTTTGCTTCTACGCCACTCTGAACTTAGTGGTATGAGGCCGTCACGTGAGTACTTCTTAAGTTTTTGTTGGTCAGATTTATCCCATTGACTACTCAGAATTATACTAAGATCTGTCACCCGGTTTTGACCAAAACGGAAACCGATTAATAACTTAAAAAATGTAAGTATCCATTATGATTTTTTGAACAGACAGCGCAATCTTTTTAATAATTTTGTTTAAATTTTCGGATGTGCAAAATGGTTGCATTTTCACTAATGGGATAACTAAACTTTTTCCTATAACAAAAAAATTTCCTAAGTAAAAAACGTGAAGAAATGGTCGGTAAATGTTTTTCGTTTGAAAATCCCTCTTTGAATAACTGCCATTAAAATTGAAGAATAAAAATACTTTTAATTTTGTTATAGTTTCTATCAGTAGGAATCACTGATAAGAGTTAGCTCCAAGTTGCTTGTAGTCTGATTATAGTATAACATCACGCGCTTGAACACCTGAAAAAAGGCAATAGTATCAAGATATCATGAAGCAATTTTTCTATTTTTTTTTCAATCAATTTTCGGACCATTCACTGCATTTTTGTGAAAAACTATTTTAGCGCGAATTTTTGTTCAAAATATTTACATCCTAAAGCCTGAATTTCTTGTTGACCGTGCTTTTTTTCCGCAAAAATGCCAAGATGGTGAAGGTCAATCGGGAATAAACTTGTATCTGATTGGTTCATTTTTGGGGGAATAAAAAAAGCATGGTCAACGCAAAAACTTAAGGCTTGTCACTTTAAAAGTGTACAGTATGGTACAAACAAAACACATACTGTTCTTTACTATGTATTTCGGTCATAAGAATCAGCATATCCAATAAAACTCTAATGTGTAAACCCCTATTTTAAGTCCAGCTCAGGTCTTCACAAATAGTCATTTTTTTTCAAAAAATTAAATATCACGTGCATTACTTCTCAGACTAAAACGGCTCATCTTATTCCGCAGCCACAGATTAAATGCGGGAAAACTAGTCTTATATGACAGTCAACTGTATAATCATACCTGAAAATAAATACCAAATTATTACAGTATTTTCACAGAAATCCACGCAACGAGGGAAACTGACCACGGAATATAAATTTTTGAAAATTAACTGAAATTTCTAGAATTTTTTTAATTTTTAATTTCGGAAAAGTTGACTCATTCAGCTTTGGTTATCCGCACAACGCTTTCCTAATTTATTCTAAAATTAAAACATAAATTTCTAGAATTAGAAATTTTTTTTCGAAAAGTTTGACTCTTCACTTGATCATCAAGGAAAGATTGAAGGTTGATCTGCATAAACTTTTTTTGTAATAACCGCGCTAAGATAGCCTCCTGAAAAGACTGGTGCCTCCGCAGAACTTTTTTTTCTGTGCTCCCAAGGGTTTAATTTCTTAAATTAGCTGATAGACGTGATTTTGAGCACTAATGAGCATAATGAGCAATAATTGCCAATTGAGTAATAAAGGCGGTCAACTGATAATGCATCATAATAAGTCGATTAATTTAGATAGAAGTGTTTTGGTGACAATTTTGGCGAATATCAATGTTTTGTACACCACATTGATAATTTGTTTCACCTCAGTGTTAGTACACAGCATATTACGGGAACATTTATCGACTTTTTTGTTAGAAAACCCAGTCTAAACACCCATATTTGCCAGCTTCTTCATCAACTTTTTTAGTGATAATTATGCGACCCATTTAAAGAAATTAATCCTTGTAGAGGTCTACAATGTAAGACAATTTGTATCAAAAAGTTCCACCAAATTTCTTGAAACGTAGTCAGTTCATGGGTAGGGTCATACTCAGGAGTAACATCGACTTTTTAACTTATGGCCAGTGGTTGAATAATACTATAGATCACGTTATTATTAAAAAATTTAGGGATTCTTCTTCTCAAATGCACCTTTTCGTGTACAGGTTAGGACACATTTAATTTCACTTTTTAATTAAAAATCAATGAATTTTTTAATTTCAAAAATTTTTTTTTATACAAGTCTCGACTTTAACATTAAGACAATTAACTTCATATTTCTCAAGATCGAGCGTGGAAATTATTTCTCTCCTCATTAATCACGTGCTTCTAAAAGCAATTGATCGAATAACAAGATTTTGCGGGAAATTTTCGAAAAAGCTTGCGCGCATGTTACTTGCCTGCCCCTTTTTACGTTCTTTCCTCTCGCCGCACTTTGATGAGCTCCTTTATGCAATAAAAAAACTGAGCCCGCAAGTGCATTGCGATGACAGTTAATCATAATATTGATAAGGAATCGAAAACGTTAAAACACAAAATTATTATTTCTTGTTTGTTGTGCTCCCTTAGGCACGGAACTTTCTCAATCTGGATATATCCAGTATCAGCAATCATAGCACGAGAAAATTCTTATCATTTTGGATTCATATCAATAACTGGTTTAAAAAATTAATCAAATTGAGCTAATCAGCAGAAAACTGACCAAAAAGTTGAGGAAAATATTTTTTTTTGTAATTTGCCTAAGATTAATCTGTGGAACTGTGAAGTTCTTGAGCCGAATCAAAATATTTATTATAAATATATTTTCTTCCTGAATCCTCCAGTTTTCAGGGTGTAAAATCAACGGTGGATTTCCGGAATAAGTTAGTTTCGACTAACCCTTGTGCTTTATTATAAAACGAAAAGGATGTTTTATTTATTTCGGGTTTTGGCATTAGAATTGCTTTCCTCTACCTAAAATGACTTGAAAAATGTCTTGAAAATTTAACTCGGGTTATAAAATATGAATAATTTGGGTACGGAAAAGCAGAACGGTGATAGAAACGGGCTAGGATGTTCTTTATTTACTTTGAAAGCATTTGCATCAACGTAAAATTTGGCTAGTTATATTTCCCTTATTTTGATAGACAGAGTGATAACTTATCGGGCAATAAAGTACTCTAAAGAGATACTATGATTATTTGCGTATAATTTCGAGAATTTTGAATGTCTGACAGTTTTTTCTATTTAATATACCAATCCTAAAAGCATCTACAATAATCTCAAGAAAAAAAAATAGTGACTATCTTTTATATGACACTTTGAAATTATTCAGGAAACTTTCTGATTTTCCTTACTACGCAAAGCAGTTTACAGCACCTTTCACCCTTGATTATGCGAAAACCAAACCGTTGATTATATTGATAAATAAATCTAAACCATTGTGGGTAATTACCAATACAGTATCTAGTTCCCGTACCCAAATAACTTTCAAATTTCAAGAAAGTATTAAGGCGTTTAGAAAGTTCATAATTAACTCACGCAAAATTATAATTTCTAGAATTTTAAGAACACCCCAGCAAAACGGACCTAGGTCCATAGTTTACGAATTAAATACTTTACGCAAGCCATGATATTGCCCTCAAACTAGTTCAAGTTTGCGAAATAAACTTTGACAATATAAGTTAATTTTGAGACTCAAAATTTCGGTCAGGAAACGGGACTTATAAAATTATTTTCTTAATTTGATTTTAAATTGAAGGGTATATTGGAGAATTTTATGAATAACAGAGATTCAGATTTTTGGTCAATTTGAATTCGAAATTGAAATTTGGAGGCCCGGTACTTTGACGTTGAATTAACAATAAAATAAAATTTTGAAAAAATCTATTTCAAAAAAATAAAATTTACACACTTTCCTGATACCAAAAAAGAAAAAAAGTAAAATTATTTCGTAGAACAATGCAAGAATTGCATGTAGTTTTAAAGGTTATTCTAGCAATAAAACGTTAACTGCCTCAATAATTACCACGAAAATGATTCACAACTTTTCGGAATTCATTTACCAATTTGGGAAAAGGTTCGCATTTTCAATAAAGCGGTCAGCTCTAGGTTTAAGCAAATTTTATTACATTTCAATTTGCCTCTTTTGAATCATGTTCAATTTTAAACCTCTAATTTAACTGCTTTAAATTCCGTTCCAGCCTCTAAAATCATCATCTTGAAGCTGACCTCAAAGTGCCCTGCCTTGTTTTTCGATGCGTTCAAGTGCTTTTTTTTATCCCGAGACAATACCAACCGTAAAATGTCCTTAAAACCGTAAACGTCCTTAAAACGATTATTTTTGTTGAGATTAACTATGGCTTCATTAAAGGAGTGTCTCCTGCCGGGATTGAACGGTTAAATAAGACGATTAGAGTGGTGGATGCCTGACGCTGGGATAATCGACGTTCAAATTTTTTGTTAAAAGGTTAATTTAGCACCCTGAAATCCAGGCAAGAATTTTTCGAATGCTTTGCTTATTTTCGCGATGTAAGATAAGTTTACATATCATATGTAGATGAGCATCAAGGGACGGAATGTCAACAATATAAATTAAGCTGATTCAACAGAATAGCGAAAATTTTGGAATTATTTGATAAAAACATTACTCAAATTTTTTTGGAACCACACTCAAAATTAATCACGTTGATATCATAACACAGTATTGAAATTCTTACGAGTTTGATCGGGTTGGTTAGAAAAGCGAGCGGCAGGGCGATGTTCTCCTAAACATGTTTTGCACTTATACTCTTTATAAAAACATCGACAAGAGGTTAGAAAGAGAGATTTACAATACCGAGGGTCCTGTTAGTGACCAGCCTAACAAATTTTTAGAAAAACACGACTTTGATCTCGCGAGTTACGAGATTTCTGAGTTCTTGTAGATTGTGTAAGAGATTTTTTAATCCGATTCATTACACCAGAATAAATATAAAGTTCGAAATTTCTAAGAACAATATCTTTTAAATATCGTTCGTTGATCACCAAATAAAAAATGTGGAATAACAGAGGAATGGACATTAAATTGATTTTTTCGTATTCCAAAAAAGGTGAAAGAAATATTATTTTCCGACAATACGTTTTTACTTATCGAAACTTGAAAATTAAGGCATTTGTTGAGGATTTTCATGTTCAAAAGCCATGATTTTAAGTTTACAGACTGTTTTTAAAAATTTTTGTTATGCCAATTTGTTCCTAATCAACTTTGTTAAATTAAAAGATCATGACAAAAAGTTGCGCTTAAAACTTTGTAAAAAATTTTAAACCTGAGCAGGTCGAAAATTCTTTTACCAATTTTTAAGTGGTTTTAGAATCTTGGTTTTGGAAACATACACGAACTAATAAATCGCAGGAAGCCCCTTCATTTTTTTAATTTTTCCCATTTCTACAAAAAAAATTCAATTTTTATGTCATAAAAATATCACCTTGTGATAAAGAATTGTAACTAAATAAAGCCTCAAAAAAGCCAACAAATAGCATCAAAAGAATTTTTTTTGACTGCTGCAGAACTTTTTCTTAGAAGACCTCGTCTTTCCAGATTTCCAATTGTGCCGATAAGAAGGAAAACCCTTGCACACGAGCTCTTGTCGATACTTTGAGGTTGTGACTATTGGTTTCGAAATCTGAAAAAACAAAAATTTAAGAGTCACACGCTCGTTTTTTACTGGAATAAAGGATCAAAAAATTTGTTATTCGAAATTAGAATACTGTTGCTAATAAATGCGTTTTTTGTTCAAAAATACGAAAAAACCTTAATTTAATAAGTAGGAGAAAAGACCAGAGCCATTTTTGAAAAATTTTGACTCGACCTTTAGTTAATCTTATCTTTTGATTACCTATTAAAAAAACAACATTTTCTGAAAACGGATTTAGCGGAATATAAAAAAAAACATTTCTTTCAAATTTAGTTTTAAAAAATAGCAATATAATCCAAAATTAAAATTAAATTTTACTCAAAAACGACTAGATTTTAATCGAAGACGTTTTTGCAATTTAGAATATGCAATTTGTTTCCTGAATGAATCTCGCAACATACGGATGAGATTCCAAACTCAAAGTGAATAAAATTGTGGTCATTTTTAATCATGTTTCAGATGATTTTTTGAACTGGTAAAGCTTTTCGGGTTCCGGTAATTTATTTTTCTGGTTTTTGTATTCTTTCCGACCACATTAGTTTGAATTCCTCTTCCTAATTTAAATTCCTTTCTCAATATCCATTTAGAAGGAAGATAGATATTTCTAGTTTTGGTCTAGTACACATTGGGTACTACTTAAAGTAACACAATATACTAAGACCAAACCTAGAAAAATATTATCTCCCGTGAAGGAATATTTTTGTAAATTTTAACTACTGCTTTTTGTAATTTTTCCGACACCGGGTTTTTGGTCAATTCGAACCTTTTTTCAAAATTAACCGCAAAAATCAATATTTGCAATTAATTAGTTTTCGGATCCTGACATACTACCCTGATCGAGAAAAAAATCTAACCGAAAAACCTTTCTGCCCATCTTTGACATAAATGAACCAATACGATCATAAAGCATTCAAGATTGTTTTAAATTAGCAACCAGGTGATAAAACCATCGTATACCAGTGTCAAAATATGTTCTTTATTTTCGCTCATTTGTTTACATATACTTACAAAGAAACACTTTGAACTGTTAACGTATAAAATTATCAAAACTAGCGAATAAGAAGTGATGCATGTTCAAAAGTAAATCAATATTGTGATCAAATTTTATATTCTACTTTGTTATAGGTCCTCAGTAATATCATTATCAAGCGCCTTTGATGATGTTTTTGTTCGATTTACCGACTATCAGTTGTCAAATAATAGATGTTGACAAGATTCTAAGAACAAATTTTTTGCAGATAACATGGTTTTGATGAATGATTTTCAGAATAACAGAAAAAGAGTATTTAATCAAAAAAATTTCGAAATTGATTTATGTCTCATCGTCCTATAGGTAACTTCAACGTGAAAATTTAGCAATCACATGTAATAAAAACAAACTCCAACGTGTATAAATAACTTATCTATATTTATGATATCAGCAATTTTTGTGGACAAATTTCTGGTTGCCAAAAATGTTCTTTTCGTCAAAAGGATTTTTAACATCAGAAAATACAAATGATCATTTTTTTCTATACATAGTTTTTTCATGGTCAAAAATTTTCATTCTATAGAAACGTTTTAAGGGACATGGTGGTTTTTTACATCCTCAAAAAACGCTGACCATACGTAAAACAGAGATGTGAATTGACGCTAGTTTTAGACAAACTGAAATATGCAAAATAATGAACACCTAGAAGATTTATATTTATCCTTATTGTATCAAATTAATATCGCCAAACAATAACGTAATAACAGCTGCGCCGTAGGAATGAGGGCAATACTCGTCCCTTTTCTATTACGAGATGATTATAATATTAGCGATACTGTTATTGGAAATATGAAATGCTAAACATACGAATAGCATTCTTTTTAAATAATAATTCTAAACAAATAATAAGTTTCGTTTACTTTATTAATACAGGTTAATATAATAATTTGAGTTTATTTCGGAATAAACCTAGGTGAAAAAATAGTTTTTTTCCGTTTTTGGATAGGACTCTTGTAATGCTCGTATCTAAAGAGTGGATTAAATACAGAAAGTTTCCGGACATATTCTTTTTCGCAATCTTAAAGGCTAGTCCTACAAATCAATATTTAGGAACCACCACCTCTTAAGGTCAAAAACTGTTTTTTCCATCAGTTTTTTTCTCGTCTCTATGAAAAATTAAGCATCCTATTTATTCTCAGATATTGGCAAGCAAGTTAATATTTCAAAATTTGGCCATAAAAAAATCACAATTTATTTTTCAAGATTCATAACAAGATCAACAATTATAAATATAGTCATATAAATATAGAGAAAAAAAATACAAGGAAAGAAAATTTACAAAAAATTTATAAAAAATTTTTATACCATGAAACATCAGGAGGTTCAATATCTTCCATCCTCCAAAGTAACTCATACGTAAAAACTTAATTTGTACCACATAATAGAAAAGCTAAACTCCAACGTGTAGAACTTAATAACTAAACTTATTTTTATTTCAGGAAAAAGCCACATTTGTGACATCTTATCGTTGGATTTCCCAAAGTTTGAGACTTTGGAGCCCTGTCATTGTTGGACTTTTGTATTTTAGTCCAAGCTTTTGAAGGCTTCTAAACCACTATATTGGACAGCGGGAGGAAAACATTACAAAGGACCCATTATAACATTTTATTCTTAATAAGGTAAGATTCAAAAGTTTTCTTTGATATTTTCAAATAAGACAGGTAATTCTTTCGAAAACCATGATCTCTGACCTCCCGAGAAAATTGTCAATAATTTCGAAATACATTTCTCAACGTCACATCATTGGGAATCCAGTCCTTCTCGTTGCGCATTCGGCGGTTGACCCCTTTTTAACACCCTTATTGTCAAATGCGAACGCGCGACCGAGAGAATTAATCTCAAGATTCCATCTTTCAATATATTAAAATGCTTATTAAATCGACAATAGCCGTGTCATACGTAAGTTAATCCTAATTAAATTTTATCAATGACCGTTTTATTTTTGAGTTCACTTGAATTAGTTCAACGGTAAAAGGACTAGGGCTGTTATTCGGTACTTTTTCGACCTCCCTCGGTTTGGTTGAATACGAAGTTAATCCCTGGTTAATTGAAAGGGTGGTGATCATCACTTTTCTCCACCAAAAATCTCAACTTTTTAATCAGAAAAAGCAACCGTAAAATATATAAAAATCTCATTTTTGCGTATTTGAATTGAAATTAAAATAAACACGGTGCTTAGATTTATCTTTATATGTATTAATAAAGGCTACGGCAAATTTCTGTGAATGCAATACACTATTTTATAAACACTATCGAGCTTTCAAAAGGATTATCGATTACGATGCGAGTTTAAATATTTTTTCCTAATTCTGTCGAAAGACTATTCGGTCACAAAGGCGTCACTGATTACGTAATTTTCATCATTATCTAACGTGAGAAAAGGTTACGTGTGTTGAAAAATATGGATCATCACTTAACCCTGCTTCAGCTGTATTTTATTAGCCCGATTGAAGTGCGTAGGTACTAAATTTAGTAAATCGTCTTGGGCTAATCCACTTTTATCAACAGTTTTCGTTATCAAAAAAGCAAATTCGGGTCTGAAATGGTTTTTTTCCTCAGAAAACTAAATCAAAGAAGTTTTTTTATTTGAACTCGGGCATCATAATCGAGATATGTTCACTTAATCTGGTTGACCCCAATATACCGGAATTCTAACATAAAAATTTCACGATACAGACCATAAAATTTGTGAATGTTTGTCTTTCTGAAATCCATAAAACATAGTGGGAATAAAGTGCATCACTATAATCCTCCAAGGATGACAAATGTTTTTTTTCTTATTTTTACGTTTATTATATTATTATTTGTGTTTTTTGTTTGCATTGAAAGTTTTTTTAAGTCGGCATAATTGAAAAAAAAGTTTTTTGATTTTGGCCTACCGTTTTGCCTGTACGTCATGGAAAGTGCTCCCTTTAAGGAAGGGTCAAGAAACAAAAACACACACATAAGTGTGTTTCACCTGGGCCGGTAGTGTTGTGCTGAGTGAAATTAAATTTAAAGTACAAGGGCTTTGCCCGACAGAACTTGCGTAACGGGAGTGTCAAAACCGAGTCCAGCGTACTCTTAATACCCAAGAGGTCCACACAATCATACCGGATTGGAATATCGACCGGTACGATATGGATTTAATTTTCTTTGTGCGACCGCCTGTTTATACTGTAAAAGTTTATATAGTTCATAATATAAACAGTATTATATAAAAGTTTACAATTTCGTTTTTTCTGACAGTGAGCAAATTGTGCAAAAGAAAAATAAATATGCTTGAAATTCGCCATACTCCAGCCAACTTAAAGAGGTGCATAAGTCCCGGCAGAATTGGTAACATTTTTTCAGAATAATATCCTTTTACACCTTTTGCAATGATCTGAGAGGATGTGAAGCTGAAAAGAAGAGAAAGCGGCCTCATTGAGTGGCTAGAAGGGGTCTTAGGAGTGTTAAGGATTGGCTCTCCTTCAACCCCACATCTCTTAGAATCATCGCCAATAGGTGATCAAAGGATATATGAGAAAAAAAAATGTGGAAATGTTTTTTATGTATTTTTAGAAAAGTGTTAATTCTTGCAAACGTTTCCCATTTTTATATTTTAAGACAATACTTAGTAGGATGATATAGCTGTAAAATATAAAAAAACACTTTTCACTGTACATTGATTTCCCCAACTAAACCCGACTATCAGAATATTAATTTTGTAAAACGATATTAAATTACTTTCAGCCATTTTTCCGGAATGTAACTGGACGCTAAAACAGTAGCTTAAAATTCTGCACATCTCAAAAATTTCTTAAATATATAACAGTTTTTTTTCACCATGAAAAAGGCGTGAAAAAATGGCAAACAGTAAGAGAAAAACACAACTTTTTTGAAAATAAAATTTGAGCTTTAATTGCTTTTGTAATTTTTAAAATGTGCTGACTACGAAAGACAATGGCGCCATTCACTAACACGCCAGCAAATGTTTTATTGGAAAGATTGTTGTCGTCAAGCATTAAATATTCTAAAAATTATAGTGGCCGGGATGCAGCCTTATCGAGCTGTACACGAAACCAAGGTTAAAAATATTCAGTCAACAGTTTCGAAAATGATAATCGCCGGCGACGCCGAACTAACCCATTATAGTTGTACAATACGTGACTTTTATTAGAACCAGAAGTCAGATATTGAAATGCATGAAATAGTCATGCTATTTTTTTGCTTTAATTCACAAAAATATATAAAATGGATGATTTCGACAATTCAAAATTAAAGTACAAAATCCAATAACTAGATTTTCAACCAGCATAAAAATATTACATGTTGAAAAGCAAGTGCTATTTTTTGCTATTACAAATCAAAAATATGAGAAGGACAAAGCGGAAAAATATGTTTGATAATGCTATTGTTTTGGTTTTTTGAAAATTTTACGAAATCAAAAATTAAAGTTCGGAACTCAAATCTTTCCTAAAATAGACCAAAAAATAATTGTTTATAAGTAGATGGCACAAATTTAATTGGTTAAGCTGACGAATAATAAAGCACAAAAAATTGAGCACAACTAATAATTTCATAAGTTAATTACTCTAGCTCTGCCGAGTCGATGCCACCACTTACAACCTATTCCAAAAACAGAAATAAATGGCTTTTTATAAACAAAAATACTTTTAAGTTTGAAATCATCGTATTTCAAATAAAACGTCAAACTGGTGCTTGGGAAAGCTCTGGGCTACTTCAAAGTACATTGAATGATCAATTTTAAGGCTTTTCTGAAAACCGTTGACTTACATTATTTATTGTTACAAATCATAACTTATGTCTACATGTAAGGTGGTTTTATTACTGGAACATCCTATAAAGGGGGGGCATAAGTCAGCCGATTGGTACATTTTTTCCAGAGCAACTATTTTAAAAAAAAATGGAAATTTATTTTTTTTAATTTTTGTCTTCAAATAAAAGTGTTCATTCTTACAAACGTTCACATTTTTATTTTACATATTAACATAACTAACTATAGTTAAAAATACAAAAAAACGCTTTTCACTGTGCATCCATTTCCAACTTAACCCGACTATAGAATTTTTTTTGAAGACGATATTGATAAACTTCATTTATTTTCGGGTGTACTTCGCTAAGTAGTAATCTAATTACGCTGCATAGTCGAAAATTTCTTTAATATCAAAGTTTTTTTTCCATGAAAACGGGTAAAAATTGGCAAAAAGTATTGAAAAACAGCTTTTTTTGAGATAAAAATTTAACTTAAATTGCGTTTTGAGATTAAAAAATGTCCTGACTATCAAAAGAAATGACGCCCAATACACCCACAATTTGATTGGAAAATTTTTCACAACCATAAAATTTTAAAGATTCAGTGCCGAATAGCCCTTATTGAGTGCACAGTCAAGTGTTAAAAATTTCATCAACAGTTTCGAAATGATAATCGCGCGACCTACCGATTAGTTGACATACGGCGATAATAGATACCAAAACATTTAATATGTGATTCNACGGTTTTTAAGCCTATTCACATTGTTATGAATGTGGAACAATAAGCGCTGGTAATTTGCCGTCTCAAACTGTTTAATTTTATGTTTTGCTGACTAGTAGAGGGCTGTAGATAGGTCTTTTTTTTGGGTTTAATTGAGTTTCACGCATATTTTATATTCATATTACTTAAATTTATGAAAAATTTAAATATGAGTCAGGTTTTTTTGTGCCTAATTTTCAGAAAGATTAATATATCCCTACATTTTTGGTCAGAAGCGTAGCCCAGCCGTAAACAAGTTAAAAGGAGTAGTGGGCTACGCATCTTACAAAGTTTAAAGGGGTAATATTGAGTCAAGAAATTTATAGTACACTTTTCTCTATTTCCCGTTCAAACTTTGAAGTTTAATCATTTACTTTTCAATTTCTGTGGTGACATTAAGCGTTTAGTGGCCGGTCAAATTTATGTTTCTTGCAATATCATCGGCAAATATTTCAGAGATTTAATTGAATTTCTATATCGGTTATCAAAGGTGGTAAGAAAAATATGTGTCCCGAAACGTTTCTCACAAAAATTAGTCTCTATCTAACTTTATGTTTTAATAATTTTATTAAAATTTTTGGGTTTGTAAAATTCGAATATTTTTAAAGTTACAAACCTCCAGAAGGTGTGCGACTTTCCAAATTTTCAATATGAAACTTCCAATTTTATAAAGAATATAATAAGATTTTTTTTTAATTTTTTTCATGAAATTCTCTTTGTTCTATCAAAATGATTCCTGTAATTGAAAAAGAAGTTAAACCAAAGAAAGTGGTCTTGAAAGTTCATTCATACGAAACAAAAATTCTAAGAAGTTTTCGAGATGATAACTTTCAGTTCTTAGAATCAGCAAATTTACAAACCGAATTTTAAGAATTTCAAAACTGAATCTTTAATTGAATGGTTTTTAAAACATCATTATTATATTTCCTATTATGAATTATCTTGGACAGTTTGTGATATTTTATTCTTCCTTGTGATGTAAATTCTATCAGAAATTGACAGAAAATGATGCTATCAAAGTATCAGTCTTAAAAAATTATAAATTCACATAGATAAGAAATTTTTTTATATCAAATTGTGTTGAAATCAATTCTCCGCACAGTACATCTTGAAAATAAACTATTTGCAGCCTTCGTCTTTTCATGAAATCTTAATGCCCGTATTCAATGAATAGATTATGTTAAATTCTACTGATAAACCCTGACACCTTTATTTATTTTGTAAAAAACAATTATCCGATACTTCTCGCTGGTGATTTCAATATCTGAATATGTTATCTCCGTCAGTTCTCCAAACGTTTATTTACACCGTTTACGTTACTTCAAATTTTTTAAAGACCTCTCTAAAAATCGGTTATAATGATAATCGGCAAGGAGCGCTGACTTTAGCTGTTGAATAAACCTTCCGCAACTTTTTTTTGTTTCGAAGATTTTGTAGCATTTTTTCATTAGGGTTTAGCATAGATAAGAAAATTTTCTGGCTGATTTTAAAGAAGGATATCCTGTATTTCAACGTTTATTGTTTCTAAAATATATACAACGGTAATTTTTATCGTGAATTTTTAAATTTGAATTTCATGAAAAACAGTATAAGGATCAGTTTTGTGGCTCTATAAATTCATGAGTCAAAAAATCATATTTGAGTGAATGATTCTTTCGCCCAATTCTTATAACAGAGCGCTCTAGAAGCCAAAAACAAAATTTCAAACACTTTTTTGAGTTTTTTAAAGAGAAAAGACTTTTTGAGAGGGCATGAAGTTATTTGGTTAACCGCCAAATAGTAACTTTATTAAATAAAATGTTTGACGTGAAATCGATTAAGGTGTAAAATCAATTTAACACTCATCGCATCGAATAAAGAAGAGGTAGTTTGTATAATTAGAATTTAGTTTAAAACTTTTTTATGATTACTTACGTTGCATTACTTTGTCAATTCAGACAGTTTTCTTTTTTAGGAAGGCCTCTTAAGATGACTCTTTGCTAAACATGGTCTAAATCAGTGTGTACTGAATAACAATTAAATAAATTTGCGATTTTAGCAGGTGCTCAAAAGACTGGTGAACTCATTGGAGTTAGAAACCACGCACTTTTAAAATTAGAAATTTTGGTGTTTAACGAAAGTAGCAGAATGAAATAAAAATTACAGCCTTTAGAAGATTTAGACGTTACTTTGAGTTATTTACGTGCGAGAAATTTGTAGCGTTATAATGGTAATATACAACAGCTTACTAAACCGAGGCACAACTAACGGTTTTAACAACTCAAATTCTTTGTGACAATTACAAACGCGACTTTGAAGAATAATCTATTAAGTTTTCAAAATACACCAACCTAAAATATATAGTATTTTGACAATTTTCTCTAAAATGTTTCAAATTGGAATTATGAAACCGATTTCGAACTGTTAGAGAAATTTAGGACATTTCGCACATTGAACCAACCTTAAGATGGTTTGCAACCAGGAAAATGAAAAAATGTCTTAATAAAATAGTAAACTTTTATACCCGTAATTAACAGGATTTTTGGATCCATTTTTAATCCATATTTTAGAATGCAATGAATACAGCAGAACAAATTGGCTCTTTGAGATATTTCTTTTGGTACTGTCATAACCTCAAAAATGCCTCAGTAAACACGGTTACAAACATTTTTTAATCAATTCAAAGGATATGGGTGCTCGTTACCGTTTTAATAGTTCACAACCTATATTTTTGTAATTTTTACTTGAATGGATTTTAATTGGAATTATGAACCGTACTGCAAGGCAAACATTTTCGCTACTTATTCGAATCACTTGATCAAGCGGCCTCTGAGCTACAATCAATGAAAAATCGTAGAATATATACTCGATATGAAATAGTTCTGATTCATTAAATCCTATTAACTTGCATAAGATTGCTTACAAGACTATATACACGACAGAGCTCCAATATTGAGATACTAAAAGAGAACCCACAGTTGATTGCTGAATAGGCCGATTTCCATTGGTCAGGTGAGAAAGAATACCAATCAAATGCTCAAGATTTCGCATTTTTAAATATTTAGGATTTGTTACTCTGGGTCCGGTAATCCATATCTAGGCAAGCGGACCACCGTGCAAAAAATTTATAATTTAAAGAACGCCATTCACCTAAAGAATTAAGTACAACGTTCCAGACTTTTGCTTCTCGCCACTCTGAACTTAGGTGGTAGAGGCCGTTACACTGAGTATCTCTTAAGTTTTTGTTGGTCAGATTTATCCCATTGACTATCAGAATTATACCTAAGACCTGTCACCAAGTTTTGACATACAACCGATTTACTTTAAAAACATTAAGTCGCATTATTTTTTAAAAATTGCATCTTTTAAGCTGAATTTTTCTTGATTCGGATGCTCAAATTTGCTTTTCCTGCGATAATAAATTCTAAAAAAATGTATCAGTCAATAATACGGGAAATGGGTAATGTTCGTTTAATCTTGAATATGAAATTGAGATAAAATCAATTTTGTATGTTAGAGGAATCACATAAGAGAGCCAATTGCGTCTGATATAATACCACGCCAACACCAAAGCATAGTATGAACATGAGCTTTATTTTTTAACATTCGACCATTTGATTTTGGAAAAATTGTTAGCGAGATATTGTATCAAAATATTTACATCTAAAGCCTGTTTCTTACGTTACCTGCTATTTCGCAAAATCAGATGTGAAGTCAATGGAATATTTACTGATGATTTTGGGTAACATGTCCGCAACTTAAGCTGCACTTTAAATCTAGTAAAACTATTTTATGTTCGGTCATAAATCAGCTTCCATAATTTTGAACTTAGTCCAGCTCAGGTCTTCACAAATATTCATTTTTTTTCAAAAAATTACAATATCACGGCATTACTTCTCAGACTAAAACGGCTCCATCTTATTCCGCAGCCAAAGATTAAATGGCGGGAAAACTAGTCATTAATATGACAGTCACACTGTATAATCATACCTGAAAATTAAAACCAAATTATTACAGTATTTTCACAGAAAATACACGCAACTCGAGGGAAACTGCGACCACGGAATAAAATTTTTGAACAATTAACTGAAATTCTCCTAGGAATTTTTAATTTTTAGATTCGGAAAAGTTGACTCATTCAAAGCTCTTGGTTCATCCGCACAACGCTTTCTATTTATTCTAAAATTAAAACATAAAATTTCTAGAATTCAGAAATTTTTTTGTCGAAAAGTTTAAACTCTTCAACTTGATCATCAAGGAAAGATTGAAGGTTTGATCTCATAAAATTCTTTTTTTGTAATAACGCGCTCAAGTATAGCCTCCTGAAAGATCTGGTGCCTCCGCAGAAACTTTTTTTTTCTGTGCTCCCAAAGGTTTAATTTCCTTAAATTAGCTGATAGACGTGATATATTGAGCACTAATGGCAAGGCAACAATTGCCAATTGAGTAATAAAGGCGGTCAACTGATAATGCATCATAATAAGTCGATTAATTTTAGCATAGAAGTTCGTTTTGGTGAAAATTTTGGCGAATATCAAATGTTTTTGTACACCACATCTGATAATTTGTTTTCACCTCAGTGTTAGTACAAGCATATTACGGAACATTTATCGACTTTTTTGTTAGCAAAACCCAGTCTATAAACCCATATTTTGCCAGCTGTCTTCATCAACTTTTTTAGTGATAATTGTTATGGACCGCGATTAAAGAGAATCTAATTCCTTGTAGAGGTCTACAAATGTAAGACAATTTGTATCCAAAAAGTTCAAAACAAATTGTCTTGAAACGTAGTCAGTTCATGGGTAGCGGTCCATACTCAGGAGTAAAATCGACTTTTAAACTTATGGCACAGTCGGTTTGAATAATACTTATAGTCACGTTATTATTAAAAATTTAGGGACATTCTTTCTTTCAAATGCACTTTTCGTGTACAGGTTAAGGACACATTTTAATTTCACTTTTTAAATTAAAAATCAATGAATTTTTTTAATTTCAAAAATTATCTTATAAAGTCTCGACTTTTAAACATTAAGACAATTAACTTCATATTTTCAAGATCGAGGTGGAAAATTATTTCTCTCCTCATTAATCACGTGCTTCTAAAAGCAAATTGATGATAAACAAGATTTTGCGGGAAATTTTCGAAAAACTTGCGCGCATGTTGCTTGGCCTGCCCTTTTTCTTTTTACGTTCTCCTCTCGCCGCACTTTGATGACGCCCTTTATGGTCAATAAAAAACTGAAGCCCGCGAAAGTGCATTGCGATGAAGTTAAATCATGATATCATTGATAAGGAATCGAAACGTTAAAAACAAAATTATTATTTCTTGTTTGTTGTGCATCCTAGGCACGGAAACTTTCTTCAATCTGGATATATCCAGTACAGCAATCAAGCACGAGAAAATTCTTATCATTTTGGATTATATCAATAACTGGTTTCTAAAAAATTAATCAAAATTGAGCTAATCAGCAGAAAAACTGAACCAAAAAGTTTGAGGAAAATATTTTTTTTTGTAATTTCCAAGATTATCATGTGGAACTGTTGAAGTTCCTTGAGCCGAATCAAAATATTATTATAAATATATTTTCTCTCCTGAATCTCCAGTTTTCAGGGTGTAATCCAACCGGTGGATTTCCGGAAATAAGTTAGTTTCGACTAACCCTTGTGCTTATTATAAAACGAAAAGGATGTTTATTTATTTCGGGTTTTGGCAATTAGAATTGCTTTCCTCCTACCTAAAATGACTTGAAAAATGTCTGAAATTTAACTCGGGTATAAAATATGAGATAATTTGGTAACGGAAAGCAGAACGGTGATAGAAACGGCAGGAATGTTCTTTATTTTACTTTGAAAGCATTTGCATCAACGTACAAATTTGGCTTAGTTATATTTCCCTTATTTTGATAGACAGAGTGATAACTTATCGGGCATAAAAGTACTCTAAAGAGATACTATATTATTTGCGTATAATTTCGAGAATTTTGAATGTCTGACATTTTTTTATTTAGATTAACAATCTAAAAGCATCTACAATAATCTCAAGAAAAAAAAATAGTGACTACTTTTTATAAGAACCACTTTGAAATTATTCAAGGAACTTTCTTGATTTTTCCTTACTACGAAAGCAGTTTACAAGCACTTTCAACTTGAATTATGCGAAAACCAAACGTTTGATTATATTGATAAATAAAATCTAAACCATTGTGGGTATTACCATACAGTAATCTAGTTCCCGTACCCAAATAAACTTTCAAATTTTCAAGAAAGTATTAGGCGTTTAGAAAGTTCATAATTAACCACGCAAAATTATAATTTCTAGAATTTTAAGAACACCCCAGCAAAACGGACCTAGGTCCATAGTTTAGAATTAACATACTTTACGCAAAGCCATGATATTGCCCTCAAACTAGTTCAAGTTTGCGCATAAACTTTGACAATATAAGTTAATTTTGAGACTCAAAATTTCGGTCAGGAAAAAGGGACTTATAAAATTATTTTTCTTATTTGATTTTAAATTGAAGGGTATACTGAGAAGTTTTATGAATAACAGCAGATTCAAGATTTTGTGGTCAATTTGAACTTCGAAATTGGAAATTTGGAGCCCGGTCACTTGACGTTTGATTAACAAAAAATAAAATTTGAAAAAATCTATTTCAAAAAATAAAATTTACAACCTTTCCTGATACCGAAAAGAAGAAAAAAAGTAAAATTATTTCGTAGAACAATGCAAGAAATTGCATGTAGTTTTAAAGTTACTTCTAGCAATAAAAACGTTAACCCCTCAATAATTACCACGAAAATGATTCACAACTTTCGAAAATTCATTTACCAATTGGGAAAAGGGTCGCATTTCAATAAGAGCGTCAGCTCTAGGTTTAAGCAAATTTTATATACATCTCAATTTGGCTCTTTTGAAATCAATGTTCAATTTTAAACTCTAAATTAACTGCTTTAAATTCCGTTCCAGCTCTAAAATCAATCATCTTGAAGCTGACCTCAAAGGCCCTCCTGTTTTTCTGATGCGTTCAAGTGCTTTGTTTGTTATCACGAGACAATACCAACCGTAACATTGTCCTTAAAACCGTAAACGTCCTTAAAACGATTATTTTTGTTGATGATTTAACTATGGCTTTCATTAAAGGAGTGTCTCCTGCCGGGATTGAAACGGTTAAATAAGAGATTAGAGGTGGTGGATGCCTGACGCTGGTGATAATCGACTGTTCAATTTTTTTGTTAAGGTTATTTAGCAGCCTCTGAAAATCAGGCAAGAATTTTCGAATGTCTTTGCTTATTTTCGCGAATGTAAGATAAGTTAACATATCATACTGTAGATGAGCATCAGGGACGGAAATGTAAAAATATAATATTAGCTGATCAACAGGAATAGCGAAAATATTTGGAATTATTTGATAAAAACATTACTCAAATTTTTTGGAAACCACACTCAAAATTAATCACGTTGATATCATAACACAGTATTGAAAATCTTACGAGTTTTGCATCGGGTTGGTTAGAAAAGCGAGCGGCAGGGCGATGTTCTCTAAAACTGTTGCACTTATACTCTTTATAAAAAATGACAAGAGGTTAGAAAGAGAGATTTTACAATACCCAGGGTCCTGTTAGTGACAGCCTAAACAAATTTTTAGAAAAACACGACTTTGATCCGCGAGTTACGAGATTTCTGACGTTCTTGTAGATTGTTAAGAGATTTTTTAATCCGATTCATTCACAGAAAAATATAAAGTCGAAAATTTCTAAGACAATATCTTTAAATATCGTTCGTGCATCAAAATAAAAATGTGGAATAACAGAGGATGGAATTAATTGATTTTTTCGTATTCAAAAAAGGTGAACAAAATATTATTCTTCCGAACAATACGTTTTTACTTATCGAAAACTTGAAAATTAAGGCAATTTGTTGAGGATTTCCATGCAAAAGCCATGATTTAAGTTTACAGAATTTTTGTTAAAATTTTTGTTATCCAATTTGTTCTAATCAACTTTGTTAAATGTAAAAGATATGACAAAAAGTTGCGCTTAAAACTTGTGTAAAAAAATTAAACCTGAGCAGGTCGAAAATTCTTTTACAAATTTTTAAGTAGGTTTTAGAATCTTTGGTTTTGGAAAACATACAGAATAATAAATCGCGGAAGCCCACTTCATTTTTTTAATTTTTTTCCCATTTTCTACAAAAAAATTTCAATTTTTATGTTTCATAAAATACACCTTGTGATAAAGAATTGTATACTAAATAAAAGCCTCAAAAAGCCAACACAATAGCATCAAAAGAATTTTTTTTGACTGCTGCAGAACTTTTTCTTAAGAAGACCTCGTCTTTCCAGATTTCCAATTGTGCCGATAAGAGGAACTTTGCACGAGCTCTTGGTCGATATATTGAGGTTGTTGACTGTTTGGTTTCGAAATCTGAAAAACAAGACAATTTAAGAGTCACACGCTGCTGTTTTTACTGGATAAAGGAGTCAAAAAATTTGTTATTCGAAATTAGAATACTGTTGCTAATAAATGCGTTTTTTGTTCAAAAAATACGAAAAACCTTAATTTATAAGTAGGGAGAAAAGACCAGAGCCTTTTTGAAAAATTTTGACTCGACCTTGTTAATCTTATCTTTGTTACCTATTAAAAAAAACAACATTTTCTGAAAACGGACATTTACAGGGAATATAAAAAATAAACTTTTTTTCAATTTAGTTTTAAAAATGCAATATAATCCAAAATTAAAATTAAATTTTACTCAAAAACGACTAGATTTTATCAGAGGAGTTTTTGACATTTAGAAAATGCAATGTTGTTTTCTGAATGAATCTCGCAACATACGATGAGATTCCAAACTCAAAGTGAATAAAATCTGTGGTCATTTGTTTATCATGTTTCAGAATGATTTTTTGAACTGGTAAAAGCTTTTCGGTTCCGGTATATTATTTTTCTGGTTTTTGTATCTTTCCGACCACTTAGTTTGAAATTTCGCCTTCAATTTAAATTCTTTCTCAGATATCCCTATTTACGAGGAAGATAGATATTTCTAGTTTGGTCTAGTACAACTGGGTACTACTTAACAAGTAACACAATAATACAAGACAAACTAGAAAAATATTATCTCCCGTGAAAGGAATATTTTTGTAAATTTATAACTGCTGCTTTTTTAATTTTCCACCGGGTTTTTGGTCACATTTCGACCTTTTTTCAAATTAACCGCAAAAATTCAATATTTGCACTTAATTTAGTTTTGCGGATCCTGAAAACCTCCTGACAGAAGAAAAAATCTTAACCCGAAAAACTTCTGCCCATCTTTGACATATAATGAACCAATCGATCCATAAAGCATTCAATGATTGGTTTTAAATTAGCCAACCATTGGTGAAAAAACATCGTCTAGTGGTATAAATATCGTCTTTATTTTCGCTCATTTGATTACATATACTTACAAAAAACACTATGAACTGTAACGTAAAAATTATCAAAAACTAGCGAATAGAAGATATGCATGTTTCAAAAGTAAATCAAATTTGAATCAAATTTTATTTTCTTGTATAGGTCCTTAGTAATACTCTTATCAAGACCTTTGATGATGTATTGTTGTTCTATTTACCGACTACAGTTGTCAAAAATAGATGTTGACAAGATTCTAAGAACAAATTTTTTGCAGAAACAATGGTTTTGATGAATATTTTCAGAATACAGAAAAAGATATTTTAATTCAAAAAAATTTCGAAATTGATTTATGTCTTCATCTCCTATACGGTTAACTTCAACTGAAAATAGCAATATCATGTAATAAAAACAAACTCCAACGTGTATAAATGAACTTATCTAATTATGATATCAGCATTTTTTGGGATCAAATTTCTGGTTTGCCAAAATGTTCTTTTCGTCAAAAGGATTTTTACATCAGAAATAAAATGATCATTTTTTTTATACATAGTTTTTTCATGGTCAAAAATTTTCATTCTATGTAAAGCTTTTAAGGGACATGGTGGTTTTTACATCCTCAAAAAACTCTGACCATACGTTAACAGAGATTGATATTGCACGCTAGTTTTAGACAAAACTGAAATAGCAAAATAATGTAACACCAGAAGATTTTATATTTATTCCTTATTGTATCAAATTAATATCGCCAAGAAAATAACGGTAATAACAGCTGCGCCGTTAGGAATGAGGGACAATACTCGTCCCTTTTCTATTATCGAGAGATTATAATATTAGCGATACTGTTATTGGAAATAGACAATGCTAAACATACCGAATAGCATTCTTTTATAAATAATAATTCTTAAACACAATAATAAGTTTCGTTTCTACTTTATTAATAACAGGTTATAAATAATAATTTGAGTTTTTTCGGAATAAACCTAGGTGAAAAAATAGTTTTTGTCCGTTTTGGATAGGACTCCTTGTAATGGCGTTACTATCTAAGAGTGGATTAAATACAGAAAGTTCGGACTAATTCTTTTTTCCGCAATCTTAAGGCTAGTTCCTACAAATCAATTTAGGAACCACCACCCTTAGGTCAAACAAACTGTTTTCATCAAGTTTTTTTTCGTCCTTGAAAATTAAGACATCATCTTTTATTCTCAGATATTGGCAAGCAAGTTAATAATTTCAGAAATTTGGCCATAAAAAAAATCACATGTTATTTTTCAGATTCATAACAAGATCAAAAATTAAATATAGTCTATATAAATAAGAGAAAAAAAAATACAAGGAAAGAGAAATTTACAAAAAATTTAAAAAATTTTTATACCATAGAATCACGGAAGGTTCAATATCTTCCATCCTCCAAGTAACCTCATACGGTAAAACTTATATTGCTACCAACACTAATAGAAAAGCTAACTCCAACGTGTAGAACTTATAACTAACTTATTTTATTTCAGGAAAAAGCCACATTTGTGGACATCTTATCCGTGGATTATCCCAAAGTTTGAGACTTTGGAGCCCTGTCCATTTTGGACTTTTGTATTTTAGTTCCAGCTTTTTGAAGGCTTCTAAACCACCTTATTGGACCAGCGGAGGAAAATTACAAGGACCCATTATAACATTTATTCTTTAATAAGGTAAGATTCAAAGTTTTCTTGTAATATTTCAAATAAGACAGGTATTCTTTCGAAAACCTGACTCTGGAACCTCCGAGAAAATTCGCAATAATTTCGAAATAACATTTCTACTGTCACATCATTGGGATATCCAGTCTTCTCGTTGCGCATATCGCGCGTTGGACCCCTTTTTAACACCCTTATTGGTCAAATGCGAACGCGCGACCGAGAGAATTATCTCAAGATTAATCCCAATCTTTCAAATATATTAAAAGATCTTTTAAATCGACAATAGCCGTTCATACGTTAAGTTTAACCTAATTAAATTTTATCAATGACGTTTATATTTGTAGTTCACTTGAATTAGTTCAAGGTAAAGACTAGGGCTGTTAATTCGGTACTTTTCGATCCTCCTCGGTTTGTTGAATCACGCAAGTTATATCCCCTGGTTAATGAAGAACGGTGGTGATCATCACTTTTCTCTCCACCAAAGAATCTAACTTTTAATCAGAAAAAGCAACCGTAAAATATTAAAAATCTCATTTTATTGCGTATTTTGAAATTGAAATTGAAAATAACACGGTGCTTAGATTTATCTTTATAATGTTATTAATAAGGCTATCGGCAAATTTCTGTGAATGCAATACACCTATTAATATAAACATATCGAGCTCTTCAAATAGGATTATCGATTAGATGCCGAGTTTAAATATTTTTTCCTAATTCTGTCGAAAGACTATTCGGGTCACAAAGGCGTACTGATTACGTTAATTTTCATCATTATCTAACGTGAGAAAAGGTTACGTGTGTTGAGAAAAATATGGATCATACTTAACCCTGCTTCGCTGTATTTTATTACCCGGATTGAGTGCGTAGGTGCTAAATTTAGTAAATCGTACTTGGGCTATAATCCACTTTTATCACAGTTTTCGTTATCAAATAAAAGCAATTCGGTCTTGCAAATGGTTTTTTTCTCAGAAAACTAAATCAAAAAAGAGTGTTTTTATTTGAACTCGGAGCATCATAACGAGATATGTTCACTTGAATCTGGTTGACCCCATTAACCGGAATTCTACAACATAAAAATTTCAACGATACAGACCTTAAAATTTGTGAATGTTTGTCTTTCTGAAATCCATTAAAACATAGTGGGAATAAGATGCATCACTATAATCCTCAAGGATGACACAAATGTTTTTTTCTTATTCGTTTATTTATTTATATTATATTTGTGTTTTTGTTCTGCATTGAAGTTTTTTTAAGTCGCATAATTGGTGAAAAAAAAAGTTTGTTTGATTTTTTGGCCTACCGTTTTGCCTTGTTACCGTCATGGGAAAGGTGTCCCTTAAGGAAGGGTCAAGAAACAAAAACACACATAAGTGGTTTTCCTGGGCCGGTAGTTATGTGCTGAGGTGAAATTAATTTAAGATACAGGGCTTGCCCGACAGAACTTGCGTAAACGGGAGTTGTCAAAAACCGAGTCCAGCGTAACTCTTATACCAAAAGAGGTCCACACAATCATACCGGATTGGAATTTGACCGGTACGATATGGATTTAATTTTCTTTGTGCGACACGCCTGTTTATACTGTAATAAGTTATATAAGTTCATAATAAAACAGTATTATATAAAAGTTTAAATTTGTTTTTTCTGACAGTGAGACAATTGTGCAAAGAAAATAAATAATGCTTGAAATTCGCATACCAGACCCTTAAGAGGTGCCATAAGTCCGGCAGATTGGTAACATTTTTTCAGAATAATATCCTTTTCAACCTTTTGCATGATCTGAGAGGGATGTGAAGCTGAAAAAGAAGAGAAAGCGGCCTCATGAGTGGGCTAGAAGGGGTCTTAGGAGTGTTCAAGGATTGGCTCCTTCAACCCACATCTCTTTAGATCATCGCCAATAAGGTGATCAAGGATATATGAGAAAAAAAAATGTGGAAATTTTTTTATGTTATTTTTAGAAAAGTGTTAATTCTTGCAAACGTTACCATTTTTATATTTTAAAACAAACTTAGTAGATGTATATCATGTAAAATATAAAAAACACTTTTCACTGTACATTGATTTCCAACTAAAACCCGACCTATAGAATTAATTTTTTGTAAAACGATATTAAATTACTTCAGACCATTTTGCGATGTAACTCGGGCGCTAAAAAGTAGCTTAAAATTCTGCACATTCAAAAATTTCTTAAATATCTAAAGTTTTTTTCACATGAAAAAGGCGTAAAAAATGGCAAAAGTAAGAGAAACACAACTTTTTTTGAAATAAAAATTTGAGCTTTAATTGCTTTTGAACTATTTTTAAAATGTGCTGACTATCGAAAAGACATGGCGCCATTAACTACACGCCAAATTTTATTGGAAGATTTTTCGTGCACAGCAATTAAATATTCTAAAAAATTTGAGTGCCGGGATGGCCCTTATCGACTGTGACAGGAACCAAGGATTAAAAATTTCATCAACCAGTTTTCAAAATGATAATCGCGGCGCCATACTCCATTAACACGACATATCGATACAAATTATGTGATTGCCTATTTTTATGCAGTTCAAAAAATAAAAATTGGCTGATTTTCAATTTTCAATAATCAAAGCGACAAAAAAGCAAATACAAATTAGATTTTAAACCCATCAGAATATGTGGACATGCATTGAAAAAAGTCAAGGTGCTATTTTTTTTTTGCTTTTATTCACAAATTTTGTCCAAAAAAATAATCAGAAAGAAAATTTTGGACCCAAAAAATGCGAAAAAATGTGTTGATAATGCTTGATTGTTTTGTTTTTGAAAAATTTTACGAAATTCAAAAATTAAAGTTCGGAACTCAAATCTTTACCAAAATAGACCAAAAATAATTTTTATAAAGTAGAAATGCACACATTTAATTGGTTTAAGCGATGAATAATAAACACAAAAAATTACAAACTAATAATTTCATAAGTTAATTACCTTCCAGCTCTGCCGAGTCGATGCCACCACTTACACCTATTCCAAAAACAGAAATAAATGGCTTTTTATAAACAAAAATAACTTTTAAGTTTGAAATCATCGATTTCAAATAAAACGTCAAACTGGTGCTTGGAAAAGCTCTGGCTATTCAAAGTACATTGAATGATCATTTTAAGGCTTTTCTGAAAACCGTTGACTTACATTATTTATTGTTACAAATCATAACTTATGTCCTAAATGTAAGGTGGTTTTTATTACTGGAAATCCTATAAAGGGGGTGGCATAAGTCCAGCCGATTGGTCCATTTTTTCCAGAGCAACTATTTAAAAAAAAATGTGAAATTTATTTTTTTTAATTTTTGTTTCAAATAAAAGTGTTCATTCTTTTACAAAACGTTCACATTTTTATTTTACATATTAACATAAACTCAACTATAGTTAAAAATACAAAAACGCTTTTCCACTGTGCATCCTATTTCCCACTCCAACCCGACTATAAGAGATATTTTTTTGAAGACCGATATTAGATAAAACTTCATTTATTTTCCGGGTGTACTTCGCTAAGTAGTAATCTAAATTACGCTGCATAGTCCGAAAATTCTATTAATATTCAAGTTTTTTCCATGAAATAGCGGTAAAAATTGGGCAAAAAGTATGAAAAACCAGCTTTTTTTGAAGAATAAGAAATTTAACTTAAATTGCGTTTTGAGATTAAAAAATGTCCTGACTATCAAAGGAAATGACGCCGCAGATACACCCACAAATTTGATTGGAAATTTTTCAGAAACAACCATAAAATTTTATAAAGAATCACGCTGCCGAATAGCCCTTATTCGAGTGCAACAGTCAAGTGTTAAAGAATTTCATCAAACAGTTTCGAAATGAGTAATCGCGCGACTAATCCGATTAGTTTGACATAGCGGCGATAATAGATAACAAAACATTTAATATGTGATTCTGCATGATTTTTTATGAAGAGTTCAAAAAACACGAATAAAAAATTTTGGAACTTGATTTGGGACAATTTTCAATAATTTTTCTTAAAAAGTCGATTCATAATTTATGATTTTCAAACAGCGGTCAGAAAATATGTAGGTATCCATGAAAAAAGGTAAAAGTCGCTTTTTATTTTGGTTGTTTTAACCCACAAATTTCAGTTATTAAACAAAAAAAATTTTGGACAAAAAATGCGGAAAATTTTCATAATGCTTCGATTTTTTTCAAATCTTTACGGTTTCAAAGATGAAAACCCGAACTCAAATCTTTCGTAAAATGGATAAAAATAATTTTATGGAGCTGAAACATATTTAAATCGGTTCAGCTAACTATAATAAGCATCAAAAAATATACTTACTTACTATTTTCGTAAGTTATATTGACTCCAAGATGCCAGGTTTATGCCAACCCCCTTAAGGGGGTGGCATCGATTTGGAAGATTGGTACATTTTTTCAGAGCGATATATGAAAGAAAAAAATTTGAAAATTATTTTATTTTTTATCTTCAATAAAAAGGTTCATTCTTGCGAACGTTTATATTATTAATTTCTTTACATAACTAAGTATATGTGAAAATAGAAAAAAAACACTATTCATTGTACATCCATTTCCAACTAAACCCAAATTTAGAATATTCTTTGAGGACGATATTAATAAACTTCAGCAATTTTCGGGTGTAATGCGCGAAAAAGCCCGGTTTTAATTCTGCACATTAAAAAATTTCTCTTATATCAAAATTTTACGCATTTTTCGTCCAAAATTTTTTTCTGATTTTTTTATTGAAATCTGTTGGTAAAAACTAAAAATAAACACTTTTACTTTTTTCAGGGATGTCTACAAATTTTTTGACCGCTCTTTGAAAAATCATAAAATTTTTATTCATCATTTTTTGTCGACTGTTTTAGAAATGTTATAAAAATTTTCCGCAAATCAAGTTCAAAAATTTGTATTAGTGGCTTTTTGAATTCCCCATAAAAAATCAGGCAGAATCATTTTCTTAATTTTCTGGTATCTATTAAATCTCCGTATATCATTTATAAACTATTGATGAAATTTACAACACTTGGCTGCACAACCGGTTAGTGCCATTTGGCACTAAATTTAACTCAATTATATCCTTGCCAAAAATTCTCGATAAAGTTGTTTTTCTTAACTTTTGGCAATTTTTGACTATTTTTAATGTGCAGATTTTTTAAGCTACTTTTTCGCGCATAACACCCGCAAATGGCTGAAGTTTATCAATATCGTCTTGAAAGAAAATTCTAACATCGGGTTAAGTGAATCGGGTTTAGTTCCCATGAAAAGTGTTTTTTTATATTTTCTCAGATACTCAGTTATGTTAAGAAATTAAAATATAAACGTTCGCAAGAATGAACATTTTTATTAAAGATGAAAAATAAAAAAAAATAAAATGTTTTTTGATATATCGCTCTGAAAAACTGGGAAAACATTTTTTCGTCAAAATGAATCATTTATTATAAAAATAAATATTTATTTTCTATTTAAAAATAGTTTATTTTTGACGTTTCGGCTAAAACAGCCATTTTCAGTGTGCAAGAACAAGTTTGGTTTTTTAGGCACTTCAACTTTAGCGAAAACTTTTTGAGCGAAAATATAAAGAGGTTAATCAAGCCAATTCTGAAAATGCCAAAACAACACAAAATCGAAACTTTTTGATGCGAAAATATAAGGGGGGTGATCTAGCCTCAGATTTTACCGTAGTTATAGCTCGATCACGTTACAGCAGTATTCGGAATTTCATGTGTACAGATAAAGGTTAAACATTTATGTGGTACTTGTGTATTGAGTGAAGGTTTTTTTAAGGAAATAATGACGCCTTCAAAAGTTTCTCGAAAAGCTTTGTAATATAAGTTTTTTTC
>SCLH01000889.1:260164-271426 GCA_004367855.1 Oikopleura vanhoeffeni
GTTCATGAAGTGATCTTTGAGTTTCACCCGTATAACTTTCGTTACAGGGATCAGGGCAATTATATTCGTATGTCAAGTTGCTGTTGAAATAATATGATTTTTGAGGTTTTAATGTTGGTAATATTACACTTGATAGTTTAATTGTCGAAAATGATATATTTAAACGAAAATTTGGTGTAAATTGTTGTAAATTTTTTTTGATTTTTGTACTTAGGACGGAACATCGAAAGCTGGAATAGGGGATCCATAATGTATGGTGTACCAAATCTGGATTTTTAAGCGTTTACTCTCTTCGAGCTTTAGATTCTGATGGTGGAAAATTTTTGATTTTTAGGTCCCTAATTTTTTGATTTATGAGCTTTTTCGGGTATTGATTTTTAAGAAAATTTTTTTGGTACTATTTAGGGCTAAGTCTAGTGCTTAAGGGGTAGATGTGGTATAATGACAGCGATAAAGTTCGCCAGTGAGAGTAGATATTTTTTGGTTTTTTGGTGACACACCTGTTCTGAAATTTATTAAACAATCTGAAGATTCAGTCTTTCTGAACATTTCTAGGCTCAACTTGCCGTCTGTGTTCATAACTGTTGTATCCAGAAAAACGATTTTTGAATCTACCATTTTGTTCATAGTAAATTTCAGACCCGAGTGAAATGTATTTATTTTTTTGAAAATTTCATCTGTTTTATTTTTTTTGATTACACAGATTATGTCGTCTACATATCTAAAATAATTTTTTGTGTTACCGTTTTCAATTTCGTTATCTATCAATTTCAATTCAAAAATGTGACAAAAAATATAAGCCAATGAGGGGCTGAGTTTGCTTCCCATGGAGCATCCGTTTATTTGACGATAAAATCCACTATGTGTTTCAAATGAATTATAGTCCTTACAAATACCATCAAAAAATTTCCGGAGAACTACTTTGCTAGCGGGTTTTATTTCTACAGTAATATTCTCACCTTTTTTAATGTTTTCTGTTATCTGGAAAAACGTTCTTTGTCCGCATAATTTGTTCCATTATGTACGTCTTGGTAAGTTTTAGATCAACTGATGTATAAACGACACACAGTCAAGTAACAACCCAAATTCCTAGGATCAAATGATAAATATTTCAAAATTTTTGTTTCAAACGTTTTGTTGAATCTTACGGAATATTTGCATTTCTTTAGTACGGTGAAATCTGAGGCTTCGATCACCCCTTAATTTTTCGCATCAAAAGTTTCGCGTAAAATATTTTGTGTTTTGTCCGACTTTCAGAAAATGGCTTAGTATTACTCTATATTTCGCATCTAAAGTTTGCTAAAGCTGAAGTCAAAAACCAAATTTCTCTGCACACTGAAAATGGCTGTTTAGCCGAAACGTCAAAATAAACTATTTATAAATAGAAAATAATAATTATTATGTCTCAAAACAATAAAATATAAAAATAAAGTTTAAGTCAGAAATAGTCTTTTCGAAATTCATATAAAAGTTTCACAACTAAATTAAACTGAAACATAATTCGATTTTCTTAATGATTTTCAAGACTTTAAAATTGAAAAATATTTTGACGAAAAAGTTTTTGACGAACAAATGTTTTCCCGAAAAAACTGTACAATATGCCCACTATGTCGCCCCTTCAACACAAATATTCGGACCAATTTTCACATTGCTTTTTTGAACTATTTGTCTATTCATCTTTTACAAAATTTTAACAAATTTCTATTATTTTAATTAAAAAAGATTTAAATGACCAAATTTCAAAATTCTAATCTTCTGCGGTGTTTCTGAATTGAATAAGAAACTCATTTTTCATCTTATTCTGGTTAACCGCGGCTAATGTAAGATGTTTTCATTTGATAGAATAACAGATTAAAATTTTATGCAAATATTCTATCAAAATTTTACGCAAGTTTAAGTAGTAAAAGACCGCAAAATCAAGTTAAAAAAATATGAACTTTTTAAATAAAAAATAAGCAATTATCTCACCGGGAGACTGACCCTTGGAGCCCGTTTTTCAGAAAAGGTAATTTATTTTTCATTTGATTTTTGTTACAGTTTTATTCGATATTTTGCATAAGAAAAATAATTTCGGTGCGAAGTTCGGTGCAGTTTATATAATGGTTCTCACCGTTAATTTTTTTGTTTCATGACATCTTAAATACCATTAATCTGCCCAGAAATTAAAACCGATACTTGGGTTTTTCGAATAAATTTTCAGCCGATTTTAAATGCATATTTAACCGTTCATTCCCGCGAAAATGTTGAGACTTTCAGGTGCCCAAGGGAGTTTTTTATGTCAATTTGTGTGTACGAAAAGTGTCTTTGTTTGATCAATACACAAACAACATATCATCGGGTAAATTGAGTCTGAAAAATCGATTGCGACTAATTTAAATTCGCTATTTCGACGCTAAACTGTATTTTTAGAGTTTTACTCAAAATTCGCGAACTACAAAAATCTGAATAAAAATGTAATAAAATAGCAAAAATGAATTCTCTGTGAAAAACTGATAAGTAAAAATACAGTATGTCACATTTTTCGTCACATTCTTAGATTTTTGCAGAAACCAGATTGACACCGCTGATTGATCAATAAGCATTTAAATCTGTCAAGCACTTACGTATTTGTAAATCTAAACGTTTTGATTGATTTAGGTTGGCTCCTGCAAAAAAAATAATATGAGCAAAAATGTGAAATGCTGTATGTTTAAAAAAAGTATCTTCTTTATTGAGAGAAATAAGGCCTTTGTTCATTTGTTATGACAAGTACTTAGTTGCATTTATTGTGTTTCATCTTTTCAGACCAAAAAACTTTTTTATATTAAATTAACGAGTTTTTAGCGATGTTACGAAAAGCGGTTTTCAGATTATTACAACAAACTTAATCGGAAATATCAAAAAATTCGACTTGAACTTTGTTACAAAATTTGTTTTCTAATAAAATGGAATAATTTTGATACAGACTTCTTGAGTCTCAGCTGCTGGTGAGAAATTGAGGATTTCCAAAATTTCGTAAAATGTTTAACTAGTTGGATATAAATCAAAAAATAATTGAGTCTTCATAATAATAATAAAAATTGTTTAAGGAACAATATTTTGTCACGTTTGGTTATTTTAAACAAATGTTTTAGACCGTTTGAAAGTAGTGAACATACTCAGCAATTACAACAATTGGCATGTGGAACGCCATTAAATATTTTCTGTCGTCAATTTATTTATTTTTTCTTCGCAGATTAATTCTTTTCAAGTGCTTCCCTATTACCTTCAATTTCTCGAATAATTATTCAAAATAATCAAATTACAGAAATTCCAACAATAACAATAAGTTATTGTCAATAACCCTAAATGACTCAAAATCCACAATTTTATTCCTTGTTTCTTGTTAAATCAAGAAGCAGCATAAAATCTTAATTATTCAAAAAACCTCGATAACATTTTTTAGTCACAATACAATGATTTTAGCTGACGCGGTCACGTAAAAAAAGTGTGTCTCTTTCAATATCCATTTATCACTTTTTGGTTAGAATGCGTAGCCACTACTCCTTTTTACATGTGATTTTAACGCTGTGGCTACGCATTCTAACCAAAAAGTGATAAAGGGATATGTGATCATAATGATTATTGATACCAAGTTAAAAACATTCTACTCGTGGTCGTCTATCGAAATAGAAAAAAATATTAAGAACTTTTGATATTTTACAAACCACATGTTTAAATAATAAGAATCCTAGATTTTCTGAACTCCGCCTCAAAATAAGATAAATTTTTCTGTTAACAAGTCATAAAATGGTGTAAAAATACGACTCTATGTCACCTTGCGTTGTTGATCCCTAGTTCATTCATAACTAATTCGTCATTGCCTCTAAAAATCTGAAAACAATTTATTATAGAAAATTTAGTTCCCCTCATAAGTTTCGATTTTACGGTCTTATAATGATTTTTCGACACCAGTACTTAAAAAGTTGCATTAAAGGCTCAACTTTTTTGAGCGTATAACACGTTTATCTCTAGATGAAACCTGCAAATTTGTAGCTGAAACCTTATATTGACACAATGATCAGTTTTTTTGATTGTAGGTACTTGACAAAAAAAATGGGCATGTTTTTTGTAAAATGAAGGCTTTCACAAACAATTGACGTATTTTTTTGAACAACGGCGGAAGTGTGTAGATAAAAGAGGATACTTAACATGCCAACGAAACAAAAATAACAATTCAAATAAAATTGAACCGTTTTTAAAACGGTATAATTCTGGGTCTAGAACTTCCTATCCGTTTTTAGATAACGGTCAGTTCTGTTTTTATCAGCTGGTTGACTCAAGTTCTGGCCTGTAAAAGGAACCGATTTTGCGTGGGTTTTGTCCGCCTTTCCCTTTTTTTCTCTATCTTTTGCTTAAACCTACGCATGAAAGGGGAACGAAAATGACTCATATTTAGAAGCTTGCTCATGTTGTTCATTATTCAAAAAACTAGTTATCTAACGTTGAGATTAATTGATCATTATCAAATATGTATGTTTTTTAACAAGTTTCAAGTTTAACACTATTTGCCCTTAATACTATAATTTTTTTTAATTTTTATACAGTTTCGAAAAAAAAATTTTGTAATTCGGTATTTTGGTCATTTAAACTTTAATTTAAGAAAATACGAATTTAATATAATTACATCATACTGTCCATATGTGATTTTGTTGCTAGAAATAAAACACGAAGGGCCTCAAGATTTATTTTATGAGTAGCCAATGAGCACGCGCCTATAAATGAATTGACTTCCATTTTTTTTTGTTTCTCAATTTCAATCTCGATGCCCTTCTCTTTTTTCCTGAGCAAGGAAATTACATATCCTTGTTACCAACCAAAGTCCATCTCAAAAATGTTTTATATCTTCTATAGACTATAGCGCTGTTCGAATCCCACTAATGTTGTCTTAGTGATTGTCTTGCGTATGATATAGGCAAGGGTGCTTGATATTGGGACCGCTAAATTTGATCGGTGTGTAATCACTCAAGCAATTACTAAGACAATCACTTAGACAACATTAGTGGGATTCGAAGACGCGCTATAGAGATAGTAAACGTTTTTGAGATGGTCTTTGGTTGATAAAAGGAAAAAGTTCATTTCGAGCAATTCGAAAATCCCATTTTTGCTGGTAAAAGACAATTGTATACGGTTTGTTGCAAATTTTGATACCTGCTGATGTATTAAAATAATACAATTTGAGATATGACGGTAAAAATTTAAGACAGGAAAAAAAGATGTAGCATCACTCATGTTACATCAGTCAAAATTAACGATAATTTTTTACAATTCATTAATTTCTAAACTTGCTAAGCCCAAGCGGGTTTAGTTGAACGAAGTATATTTCGGACATAATATATTGAAATATACTATTATTAGTATAGACGTAATTATTAAATCTTGGAACTGAGTAATCACTTTCTTATAAAAGGTTGATAATGCGGAGCTTTTCAACGAATCAATTATCGGAAATATTAATATTTAGTTAACAAAATTTTAAGAACTGTTTATTTAAATTCTTACTAAATTTCGAGCTCATGTTGTGATAATTATAATCAGATAATAATCGGTTTTGTAATTTTGATTTGTTAATTAATCGAGTATTCTACCAACTTATGACATTTCTGATAAACTGTTTGGAAGTAGTGTATTTTCGGAAGAAAGTGAGATGTAACTGAGAGTACATATTCAATTAATTAGACATTTTTACAAAAACAGCAAATAGTTGCATAATTATGTAAGTACAGGATGTGTTATTTTTACTTGCGAAATGAAAATTGTCATTTAGGTTATTACGGCCAATTATGGAAACTAGCTGGATTTATTTCTTAGCCAAGCTATAGCCGATTTCAAGGGTTTGAAAATTTAATTCACCTAGTTACCATTTTTTATTGCCGTTAACTAAATGACAATTTTCATTTGGGCAAGTAAAAAAAAACACATACTGTATTTGATTTAATTTTTTGCAGTTTGCTCTGCCAAATATTCTTTGTCGGTGATCATCGAAAAATTTTCAATTAATTTTTCGTTGTCAACCGTTTTTCGTGATTGCCCATTGAGAACGTTCTCTTTACAAATTCCGAAACACTTTTCAATTTTAAAATTCACACAATCTATTATCATTTGATCAAAAGTTTATTTTTAAATCGTCAGCAATTGCTAAAAATTATAATCCGTTGTTGAAATTGCTTATCATTTGGCTTAAAAAAAATATGTGGCTTTAAAAAAATTTCAGAAAATTCTAAGTTTTTTTCAAAAACGAATTTTCAAGCAATTGCTGACGATTTTTACAAACATTTTTTGGTGAGATAGTGATATTTTTAGACGGGCTTGATTTGAAACATAATTCAAAATATGTTGAGCAAAAATGACGAAAAAATATGTTGGTGCGGTTCCTACCTTATATGCGAATTCCGGTGCCGGAAAATTTCAGAAAAAAACCGACCCGACCTGGTCAAATTTTGAAAAAATCCCTGTGCCTGAACCCTCTTCCTACAATTTTGAATCGATTTTTGAAAAATTCAAATTTGGCTTTAGCTGGATTAGTAAAATGTTGAAGATTTTTATCGATAAAACGTTGGGCCTCATTTTTGTATTTTTCACATTCTAAAATGTGCAAATTTATATTCGAATAACAGGAAGGCCTTTGGTGTTCTCTTATGCGTGCTTTTAGCATTCTAAGTGGACGTTCACAGATGGACGTTCACAGATGGACGTTCACAGATGGACGTTCACAGATGGACGTTCACAGTCGAGATCTTACCGAATTACAGACCCTCAGAGGACATAGCCTGAATATTCGAACGATACGAACAACACGGGATACAAGCACCCAATTTAAACCCTGGATTGCGAAATAGGCCGATTTCATTGGTCAGACTTGAAATGTTTCAACCAATCAAATGCTCAGATTCCGCATTTTTCAAATATTCAGGATCTGTCCGACAGATTCTGTCCTCTGAGGGTCTGTTATAAATATGTAAACTTAATGTTATAATTAGGCATGAAATCAATTTATTTCAACTGAAACATGAAGAATCTTTTTGCCTTATTTCGATGACAATACCGAAATTTTGTATTTTTAATAAATAATCGTGAATTAGTCGAAATCAAAAATTATAATCAAATTTTTTTGAGATCTAATGTAAAATATGTACTGTGTAACAATACTGAAGTCAAATTCAGACCCAAAAGCCACTGACGATAAATCCAATATATTAACTCGTACAATATATTAAATCGTGCAGACCATACGGTATGGTCAGCCTGCGAAATCTTATTTTGCCGAGCAAATTCGCCTAAAATAATCAAAACATGGTGAAAATTATTCTATTTACCACCACAGGGAAGACATTGGGGTACTGACTCAGTACAACTAAGTGTTTCTTATGAGAAGTTTTAAAAGAGAGTTTAGTTGAAAATAAATCATCGCGGGTTTATATAAAATAACTTGATTTCAAACATAATACTAAGTTTTTTGTTAACTGGCAAATACTGTTTCTTACTGTTATAAGAGTACTTGCGAAGAAAAATATATAGGGCACACTTAACTTGTAATTCATGTACCAGTCGCATAAATCAAAAATGATAACTGACGGATAAAATGACTTTTTTCATACGTAAAATCCGTATATGAATCTTCACCTCGGAGGCAGACTTGAAGCCACATTTAAATATTGCTTAATTTGGCAGAGATGATGCAGTCGGCCGATTGGCTCGAACTTATATACTAAAGCGAAAAAGAGTTCAGCTCGGCTAATCATCTCCACGCATTCTGCATCATTCGAATCGGGCTTTTCGTCTACATTCGGGTTGGAGATTCATATACCAATGTTTACCAGTAATGGTTGATGATCACTTATTGTGTTTTTCTGATACATGATTCCGAGGACTTTTTCAAATCGTCAACGAATAGAGTAGAGTTATAAGTTAAATCCTGCCTGAATTACAAGTGGCGTTCAGACCAAAAATAGTTATCCTTATTTTTTTCATTACATTTTCGGCTTTTGAAATTCTCCAGATAACAAAAAGTTCGTTGAAATGAGAAATTATTATTGAACTTTTCTGATCCTATAAAATAAACGTCCGAACCGAGCATACTTACCATTTAGATCGGGAAAATGTGATTTTGTTGGTTCGGAGAAAAATCTGAAAAAAAATGTGATCGGATCGATTCAGTTCGGATTTTCCCAATCTAATCGGCCGAGCAAATAATGTGTTCGGGTTCCTGCTCAGGTCCCGACCGGGCAGGTATCAATAATATCGTGTTATTTTTGACATGAGGAGGACATAAGTAGATATTTTTGTACCACAACTTAAGGATAACTGTTTATTCTTCGTGGGTAAATTGCTTTCTTGTCAATTCACATTTTCTTTAGTGTATTCCGCAGAAATTCTCCTTGACATGAGTTTTTCGGTTTAACTTTTCGAGGATTTAGGGTTTTTGACATTGTATTTTGGGCAACTTCTCATCTAAACAGAAAAACGGAACAGCCTCTCAGGTCCTCTCTCGGTCAACGGGACTTGAAGATTTTGAAAATTTAAGTTTTTTCTGTTGAGTTGGAAAAGTACCTGGAAGTTGTTCATTTTAAAAAGAACGCGAATAATTTGTCAAGTGTGAGTTGTCCAGATCTACTCAAAAATGTCGAAAAATGTATTTTAAATAGCTCCAAAATGTAAATCAACTTTTATGTCAAATTTTGAAACTTGCAAAAATAAAGCACCTTCATCGATATCTACGACTATTAGCAGAAAAAATATTCTATTGCGAAAATTAATCAATTACAATATTTTCGTAGTTGAAATCAGATTTGATACAGTTTCTTGACAGATTTTTTGATAAATATTTACTAGTATAATTTAAAATGAGTTGTTGACAAGTAAAGAACTACGAAGCATCTGGGGAATAAAACAATAATGTGATAAAATGCGACTACACCTAACCCGCATAAGCGGAAGATGGTATAACGATTACGGGGCCTCCTCGCACATATCCCTTTATCACCTTTTGGTTAGAATGCGTAGCCACAACGTTAAAATCACACGTTAAAAGGAGTAGTGGCTACGCATTCTAACCAAAAGGTGACAAAGGGATATATAATCCACTTTTTTAGCCAACATTTTTATTTATTTTGCTTTTGAGAACGACTCATCCGATTGAGTTTTTTGATAGCTCAAACTGAGCACAACTATTTGAAGAAAGATTAATTGAAAAGACAGTCCGAATAAGACCAATGTTTCCAATTTTTAACAAAAACTTATAGTTAAAAAATTTCAGTAATCTCAGAAAAAAATGAAAACTGGTCCGATTCGGGCCAATTTTATTTTATGATTCACTAAATATTTGGGCTTAGTTTGAGCCACCAAAGAACCTAATGAGATGAGTTGTTTTCAAAAGCCGAATAATATAATAATTTTGGCACAAAAAAGTGGCTTATATGTGCGAGGAGGGCTGGTAATCGATAACCGTCACGGGCGCGGTCATTGTAACAGTCAGTGCCAAAAGAAAAACCTGACTTTCTCCAAATTATACAATAATTTATCAAAAGTATGTGGTTGATCAACAATCAACTTGAATTTGAACATAGAGCACAAAAACTAGGTTTAAAGATATATTTTTGCAGTCATCATGGTTAGGATTTGAAAATTTTGACTTCTATAGTTTAAATTAGTCATAGATATTTGCGTCATATACGACATATCCGACTCAAAATGTCGAACATTGCAGTGTAGTTGGTTAACAGGCTAGAATCATGATCAAGTCTGGGGTTCAAGCTTCTGCTTTTCTTTCCATCATTTTCAGAAATAAAGATACCTCACATCACTTTTTATTTGATATGGTGGCTTCAAAGTCAAAAATAAACTATTATTTGGCATTAAATTCGGATCGGTGTTTTTTTGTGCTTTAATTGACTTTTTGTCGTTTTAATATCTTTAACTTCTTACTGCAAATCAATAGTTAATTGAGTCTAATCAACAAATAATTGTACTATAAATAAAACAGTACAAAATACAGTCTCAATTACAGAACAACAATTTATAAATAATTAATACTTATATAGTTCACGTTGGCATTGGTTGTAACAACTGTGGTCGTGAGTTTGCGTCCAATCATTGACTCTTATTTGTATTCAAAATTATTAGTGTTGACTTTGTTGAACTTTTTCACGTTGAGAGCTAGAACGGAAAAATATTAAATAATAATGAAAAAAGTTGGCCGGAAACTTTTTTGGTCATAAATACTTATTTTGCCTCGGCTCGCCGCGGCTCCGAAAGTGTGGTTTAATTGACGCAAATTTCAGGATCCGTTAATCTACAAAACTTTTTTTGTAATTAATTATACATTAATTTCCCGAAGAAAAACAAAGATAGTCCAAAAAATCCTATTTTGTTCCTGGTTATAATATATTTCAGAATATTAAAACACAATCGGTCATACTTTGTACTCTCAGATTTATTGGTTTGAATTATGTTCACTTTCTTGATTCAAAACAAAAGCCTTTAACCCTTGTGAGCATATAAAAAAAAGTTCCGCCAAGGCACCAGAGCCACAATTGTGGCTCTACTTTGAATGTTGTTCGCAGAAAGCCTAAGGCAGTTGGAATTTTAATTTTGTTTGCATAAGGAAGTTGAAAGGTCATATTTTTGCTATCGACATTTCATATTCTAGAATTTTAATTTTGAGTTCTAGAAAAACTAGTGAGAAAAGCAAGGTGTACCATATCACGTGATACACGGTCACAGTTGACTCTACAATATTTATCTCTGTCGAAAACAATGCACAAGAATCTGGCCTACGTCATAGTTTTGTCCGCTTTGATTTATATCTCATAAATCAAAAGTAATTTATAAATAAGTCAAAAATTTTGATTGAAAAATCATGATTTTTGATAAAAAATGTTTATTTTTCCCTATAAAAGCAGATAATGGCATTTTTTTCTATTATTTTCGAGTAAATATGGTAATGAAGTACAACTGTGGACAATGTTTGATTGGTTAAATTCACTTTTATAATAACTAAATTTTTTCATGGGATACTTGAAGTTGAAAATTTAGATATTTCACTTCCTAAGAAAAATGTCTGCCCCTAGATACCAATAAATTTTTATTTCAACTGTTATGCATGCACAAAACACTTTCCTAAAAACTGGCTAATCTCACATTTGATTTGTATGTCCAGTTCCGAAATAATTTTTACGGAAGTGAAACATAGGCTCAAAATCCTGATAAATCAACTCCCCGTAATGCCGGAACAAAACATTCGAA
>SCLH01000889.1:272242-299658 GCA_004367855.1 Oikopleura vanhoeffeni
AGCTAACTATAATAAGCATAAAAACATATACTGACTTATTATTTTCGTATGTTATAATGACTCCAGTCTGCAGGGTTTATGGCACCCCCTTAATGAAAAAATAAAAATTCAAAATAACAACAAATTTAAAATTTAATTTAAACAGTTTCAAACAAAACCTTTAGAGGTTCAAATTTTTGTCTCCACATGTAATCGGTTGTTCAAAAAGCTAATTTATTAAAATAAACGATGTAAATTGTCCATAAGACACCCCAATCGTGATATGTTTAGCATAAATAAAACATCTCAGAAAGTGAATTATTTCAGATTTTCAAAATTCTTGTGATTCTAAATACGTATAATATAGATTTAATGTTTTTTTTTCTTCAGAAAGTCCTGTTAGACACGTTACACAAAATACTTCCGAGGTTTTGCTCGGACTGCATAGGTTAAGACACGTTTTTACGAAAGCTCTTTAAGTCGGGTCAAAATGTTTGAAAATATTAAACTGTGTGAATTTTGAAGCTTAGAGAGACTTGTCAGATTATACTTAGTACACATGTAGGGGCCTAGTCTAGAAGGTTGTGGGGAAATATTTAAAAATTTATTAGCAAAAAGCACCAAAAAAATATTATATTGACCGCAAAACTAGACAACTTTAGCAAAAATTTTATAGTCATTATATTTAGAAAAATAAGTTTTGTAATTTTGTTTCATTTCTACCGTAAAACTTCACTCTCAGACCGTAAAAAGGTGATCTAACATGTACTTTAAATTTGACACATTGTTTAATCGCCCTCACCACATGCATAATCACATTTTGGATGATCAGGGGTTTATTCCGCATGAAACAAAGCCATGATCCTAATTCGGGTAAAAATTTGGCCTTTTTGCATGATAACGTAACCCCTGATCATACAAAATGGAATAATGTATGTGGTGAGACTTATTCAATTATGTTTCCATCTCAAAGTTCTTCTAACCCGATCAGAGCAGTGCATTAAAATTTTGGAAAATTAAAAAAAATAAAAATATTAACTTTCTTTTAATAAAAAAACACCTTAAATATTTTCCAGCAGCTAAAAACTGGTGGAGTCTACAAACAAATTAATTAATTTTCAGAGAATAAAAGTTGAACTATTTTTAGAAGAAATTTAACGTGAAAAAATGGCATATTTACGTTTACATTTTTCGTAAAATTCAAAAAACCTCCAAAAACCTTCAAAAACACCTTGTTCGTAACACGGCTTAAAACTCGTTGACTTTCTTTCAGAAAAAGAAATTTTTTGTCGGAAAAGATTCAACGCAATTATCGCAACAAAGTTTACGTTGAGAATTTTTTTTCTTAATTTATCGTGATCACAAATTCCGCGCGCACCGGCATTACAATAAAAGCAGCATGTCAATATCATAACAAACAATAATAAGCCTTATTTCTGTCAATGAAAGTGTAAAACTATTTTAAACATTCTTTACTTGGTAAGTTTTCAACGAAAAATTCGATTTTGCTTTTCGAATTTCATTATTATACATATTTATGTGGTATGCTAATTTCAGTAAAAATGTACTTAAAAGACATAAGAGCAACTTTTAATTAGTCACAATCGATTTTTCAGGGTCTATTAACCCGAAAATTGTCTTTAATTGCTAAATTTATCTATCAAAGTAAGATAATGTTTGCATGCAATCCAGCATCCAAAACCCTCTCAACAATAGAAATGTTTCCATTAAAACAGTTTTTTGAATGTTTTACTAAATGTTTAACTTGATCTTGCAATACTAAAACCATTTTGTCGTGTATTTCAACGTCTTGTGGTTTCTCAGTAATCATTGAAATTATATCCCCTTAAACTTTTATCTTATGCTTGAAAATATACATTATATATTAAGATACCTCCTTAAATAGTACCTCAGACAATTTTCTCGTTTTTCAGGTGCTTCACTCATGTCAGGGCAACTTTCACCCAAAATCTGTTTTTGTGAACAAACCGCTTTTGCAGCAGTTTATAAAAAAAAATTAATTATCATTTGACATATTAACAGGTTTAACTGATTTCGAAACTGCCTGATCTAATGGAAAACCCGTCGTTAGTAAATTTTGTTATGTCGGAAAATTTTGTTCTCAAATTTGATAAATGACCAAATGTTATTTATATTACGGTCGATTTTCACATCCATAGCTTTAATACTCAACAATTATATTTCAGTTTTTTTCTGTTTTCTGTAAGAACTTAACCCTTGTGAGCACAGAGCCACAATTGTAGCTCAAGTATACCTAAAATCATTAAAAAAAGCAAAAAATGGGATTCAAGAATATTTTCTTTTAAACACATTAAGAAAAATTTAAATTCGCTTCCAAAAAAATAATTGTTTTTTTTTCGAATGTTTGATTTCAGTATTACGGGGAGTTGATTTATCAAGACTTTTCGCCTATGATTCACTTCCGGAGAAATTATTTCCAAACTAGACATAAAATAAAAATGTGAGATTAGCCAGTTTTTAAGAGAGTGTTTTGTGCATGCATAACAGTTACAATAAAAATTTATTGGTATGGAGGGGCAGAAATTTTTTTTCGGAGGTAAAATTTCTAAATTTTCAAATTCAAGTAACCCATGAAATAATTTAGTTCTTATAAAAGTGAATGTAAGCAATCACAAATTATCCACAGTTGTACTTAATTACCATATTAACTTGAACATGATAAAAAAGTGTGATAATCTGCTTTTATAGAGAAAATAAACATTTTTCATCAAAAATCATGATTTTTCCATCAAATTTTTTTGACTTATTTTGAAATTAATTTTTATTTATGAGATATAAATCAAAGCAAACAAGACNATTTTTTTTATATGCTCACAACGGTTAAAACTCTCAAAACATTCTCCCGGAATATTTTGATGATTAGTTCTTTTGTTTTAACCACTGTCCTTGAATTTTCTGTCTTTAGTTAAAATTTAAATTTGTCCGAACGCTGGTTATGAATCAAGAGTTATGAATCATAACTTATGATTCCTTCAGAAACACAATTAACTTGTTCAGAGTCGTTCAGAAATATTTTCTAGAATTAAAGTTAAATTATAACGAAAAGCGGGTTTTTACAACTAGTTGGCTCATAGTGTGTGTCCGAGTTAATGTCAGGCTTAACCTGATTTATTAAATCATAGATTTACTACATTACGTTTTATATTATTTCTGGCAATAAAAGTGATTTATTTTGAACAGGGACAAAATTCCTCGAAATAATATTTTTTCCTCCATTTATCGGATCTAGAGCGTAATTTGTTAAGCTGTAAGCTAATCCGTCTCTGTATTATATTATGATATTTTCTTTTTTACACTCTCGTTTATCAAGTTTGAAAATTCATCTGTGAAATATGAAATTGCATATTTAATTGTATTTGGAAAATAACGTTTTTCTCGATAAGGATGTTTTTATAAAATAACCAAAACAGAACATTCCCGGAAAAATTTCTCAAAACAATTGACACGATACAATAAATTTATTGTATTGATCAGTAATAGAGATAATCGTGTCGGTTGATGTAACCTAAAGATTATTCATTTATATTTAATCTTTGATATAATACTCATTTTGGAAAAAAATTTTGCGGGGCGTTGGATTGCACCTGACTTTCATTTTACTTGCGTGACGCTAGATTGGCTGATTAGTCAACGTGCTTTGCTTCCAAAATACAGTTTCCAAGGTTACGGTTATAAAAAGTTGATATTTTTTGTCGAAAATTTATACATGAAAAAATTTTAAATCAGATTATTAATCACCAACAGATAAGTACTTCAAAGGATACAAAAAATAACAAAAATTAAGCCAAGTTTATCGTTTTATTTCATTTTTTGAACCAAACTGTTTTAAAGCTATTAATGCAGCAAAATAAGCTTTATTCCAGCGTTTGAGGTATTGAGTACCTGACAGATGGTGACAATTTGAAAAATAATACAGCGCAGGACACTGACAGCCCATCAACAACTTTGATTTTAAAATAAGCCGATTGCAAATTGGCTTATATTTGGCGATCCAATAATATTGGCGCATTTCGGAACATTCAATAAGTCACAATCTTTCAGCCGAAAAATTTTGCAAATTTTACCGCGACAAGTCAAGCTGATAAATTTGCTATCTTTTGATAAGGCATTAACAAAAATTGTTTAGAACCCATTTTTCCAACTTGACTAGACTAAGACTCAATAAGATTAGCCTAGACTCGACTTAGAAATTTCATCGCATGCCAGACTAGACTCGACTCGGAGATTCCGATCCCTTGACCAAAGACCGTGGTTCTAACTACCAAATTCAGGGTTGTCATACTTAATTAATTCTTCATCGCTTACTGGAATTTGGCCTTTTTGAACGTATTCTGTGCTTTTTGAACATGTCAGATCAATACTTCTTTTTCACGCCTGTCAACATTAAAATCAAAGTTTCCCGAAAATGAAAAAACCGCAGTTTGAGTTCTGAGATAGCCAAGAATAAAGGTCCAAAAGACCACAGTTAAAACAATTTGAGAGCAGGAATACTTTTTAAATCTTATAATTGTTATGGCAATTTCTCCTCGAAATAAGAAATAATAAACTAAAAATGGTCACCAAATACTGTAAACAGTCTGTCACAGATCTTCACAAAATCTTAAGTTTTCACCTTTTGAATGTTTTGTAAGACATATTTCTAAACTAAATGTTATTCGTAAAGAAAATTATTGTGTAAAATACAATAATCAATATCTAGAAAATGTTCTAAACGTATGGTCCATACGGTATGGAGTAAATTTTTTTGCGATTGAATATGCTGGGCGAATAGATAACAAAATTTAAAACATTTTGCAAGTGAAAATTTTTTGGCATCAATATGTGAATATTCGAGTTATTTTCATAACATAATTAATGTTACATAACCCAACCTGTTTCAAATTGAAAATTCCAATAAATAATTTAATTTTAAAAAGCCACATTCCGAAAAAATGGTATTTTCTGATTTCTGCCAGGATACTTTTCGTTTTAGAAAAAAACCATTTGAAAATCGACCATGAAAACTCGTTAAATAAATTATATATAAGGATGATATTCACAATCGAATTGAGTGTCAAGTCCGACATTTTTTCTAATATGAAATACTTACTATAAATTTTCAAATTGACCCATTTTTTTATTGAAAAGAAAAAAATTTTGACGGCATGTGTGAGTGCCATAAAACGTTCGGTCTTTTCTATTTATATTTTCTGTGAATCTAAATGAACTAAAATAAATAAATAAAAAAATAGTCTGGCACTTTTTTTGTGTTCAATTGCATTTATTAATGACTTTATCAACTTTTCAAGAAAGAATGAGATTATTTGCCCTAGAAGGTTGCGTGCTATTAAAATTTCCACAAATCAGAATCAAGCTAAGAAATGAAAATTACTTGAGAATTTTATGATTTTCGTATTTCGTTATCAAATAGTGGCAGATTTGGAATTTCCTTCTTTCCAAAATTTGAACATTACGAAAATTATTAAAAAGGAATTTGGTAAATTTTCAGAAAGAAAAAATTTCTGTGCCAATTATCTCGAATTTCAATAAAAAAATACCTGTATCGCTGACACACTTTGGCGCTTGAGACCAAAAACATATTCAATTAGATTTTTGGTCAAAATAAAGAGAAACTATAATCCCAAATTTTTTAGACTAGAAAATTTTTGTATTTTTGAGCAAAATAATTACGCTCAAAAATTCAAAATTTTCTAGTCTAAAAAATTTGGGATTATAGTTTCTCTTTATTTTGACTACAAGGTGACCAAAAATCTAATTAAATATGTTTTTGGTCTCTAGCGCCAAAGTAATTTCGCCGTAATTTTGCGAAAATCTGAGAAATTCAATTTTGACTGCGGATTAAAACATGAATCTGGCACTAAATTAACTGTTGAAGGTCGCCTTCTGTAGCTTACAATAAGTGAGATAATTTGAAATTACAAATCATGATTCATGTTGAAAATTAAATTGTGAAATAAAAATTTCTACTTGAACTTTACGGTTACTTTTTGCAACAGTGTGTAAATATTTTGTACCATCTTTCCTCATAAAATCGGATAAAGTGATTTTTACTTAATTAGCCTGAGACCGGTGTTCTGCAGATGAGTCAAGTTAGGCTTTCAGCCATTCTATTTCTAACCAATCAAATTCAATTTAAATAATAAAATTTATTAAATTTTTTTTTAATCTAAATTTTTTAGGTAACAATCGAGACGACGCAAAAACTTGACGCCATTTTGCATTCTTTGGATTTTCTTTATTTAATGCTTTATTAGGTATAATTTAATTTCTTGACATTTTCCTTGGCAAATTACTGGACTCAATTTGCTCCTTATGACATCAATGAACAATTTTTTAAAGGTATAGTTATAAACCCATTTTCATGCTCAATTTTCTCATCAAAATTGACCGGAAGCACCCCGTCGGAATTGAAGAAAAGCAAAAGCAGTTCAAATAAAAAAGGTAAGATTTTGTTTCTAATTTGGAAAAAAAGCTCAAATCTGGGTTTTGGAGTATTTTTGCTCGGCAAGAGATCTGACATAATATTTAGGAAACTCTAACCTTTATTGAAATTTTATATTGAATTGAATAGAACTTGACTTCCGTATTTGAGCAGATAATTATAAACAATTCATGAGGAGCAAAACTTGATATAATCTCCGCAAAAATAATAAGAGATAACTTGATTGTTTCACATTTTTCGAGCTGAAACCCTCGAATTCTATGATTACAGTAAACATTTTCAAAACTTTTAAACTATACCGAAGATAAAACTTGAGCGCACTTTGTAACCTATATCTAAGTTTGTTTACTCTGAGCGCGATCAAATTTTTTATTTGTTTGTTAAAAAGAATGCATAATAAGGATAAATTTTTCAGATTTTAGACTTCTAGATTTTAAGTATTTAAGAACCTAGCCGGTCAGATCCTGATTATTCAAAAGATACAAGCCTCGAGGATTAATTGCAGCCAATCAACGACCTTAATTTCAGAATGAGCCAATGAAATGGGCTTAAATTTGACTGACCACTCAATCGTATTATCTCATAAGACATCATTCCAATATAAAGGATCTCTCTTGCTAGGGTTCTAAATCCATATTTCTTGAAAATATATCGATATATGTCCAAAAAATAAATTGGAAATACAAAACAAAAACCCGAGAATAGCAAAAATAGTTATGGATGGACTCTGATTTGGGTTAGTCTTGATTGGTTAGTGTGCGCGGCACCTTTGATAAACAATGAACAACTCAAAAGGACAAAAATTCCATCGCAACATATGTTAGGCTTTTATGCGGTTAATTTTTTCAGAAAAAACAAAAAAAAATTTAAAATCAAATAAGCCAGTTATAGCGCAAATTACGAAAACAGTTTTTTCATTTTTACGAATGCCCTGAACGTAAACCGAAAAAGTTTTTTGCGTTTAATTGACGACTACTTAGTTTCGAACCTATTGGGAAATTAAAAATGAAATTCAATATCATCTAGGCGAGCTGTTGACTGCTGGGTAAAACTTAACAGTCTTAAAAATCGTTTTCGTATTATGATTTACGAGTTTGTTACGAATCAAAAATGATTTTATTTATTTAATTTATACAACAAGTTTTATAGAAACAATAAATTTTTTCTCTTTTTACGTTCAAACATTCCAAACATAAGCATGTAGTGTTTTTCAGTTTCATCTTCTTAATCTCACCAAGTATGACTTAAAAAAATTGATTGCCACTAAAAGAATTAACATAATTTCAATCAATATAATTCACATAAACCAGAATTCAAATTTTTTATTAATGATTTATCCGTTAATTATTATCCATTATGATTATTTAATTATATATCTGGTTTTATCACAGCACAAATTTTGTTAAAGTATTTTTATAATGTTGCTTACATTTCAAATTTTTTTTGTGAAATATGAATTATCGTTGAATGATCATTAAATTACATTTGACTTTTTGCGTGAATTTTTAGAAAAAACATTTCTGATAATCTCCATTTTATCAAATTGCGTCGTCCATTGTATAATTCAACCGCAAATTTGATTTCTAGACATATGTCCGTTTCCGTTTCATTTCCGGTAACATTTCAATGAAAAATTAATTGAAACGTATCAAAATCTTAATTTTTTAAGATTTTTCTTAAATTTTCGGAAATAGTAATAATTAATCTTCTGAGACCCATTGTACAAATAACATTCTTTTTGAAACTCAAAAAATTGCAGTATCATTTATAAAGCACGATACTGCAAATGCTCGGTCTAAAAAATGTTTTTTTTGAGAAAAAATTATCTTGAAGATTAGTTTGAAAAATGAGTCAACAATTCAGAAAAATTTGGTTAACGAAATCGAGCTTTTTGTGCGTCTGACATCAATGTCATTCTATTTTTCATATCTTGGTTTTCAATTCTATCATTTTGAAATGCTTTTTAATGGCGGAATCATAAAATACTGTTTTTTAATACTTTTGAAATAGCTTGATCTCGATTTGTTTTCGCACATGTAGATAATCAAGTGAGAAACAAAAATCGTATAGTCGCAAAAAATAAGTAAGTTTTTTAATGAAAGATTAATTTTCTCTTTATTTTTAACCAATCAGAAATAAACAAAAATTTAAACCAATTATTTTAATTTTTAACTAATTTGGTGGCCAGATTTTTCAGGACAACATTGATCAAAAAATTTAACCTAATAGTTAAGCATGAGGAGCCTTTAACTTCTTATCAAACTCACATAAATTGTTGGAGCGAAACATTGAAAATATGGGATTTAGCTATTATATAATAAAATGGTCTTCAAAAACGACTTTGATACAGGAAATGATTAAATTCCACTAATTTGTATCAGAGAGTTAACCGATTATAAAAACAATAAAATTGACGTGTTTCTAAAATTAGTAAATTAAATTATATAAGCACTATTATGAGCTTATATCTATTTATAATAAGGTTTGAAAACCACATTAAAAATGTTGAATAATACCCTGAGAATAATCTCACATCGAGCTTATTGATTACAAATATTCTTGAACCGAAAAATTTTCCTTAAAACTCTTTGATCCAAAAATTGTATTCTCAGGCGTACATTTTCAAGTCGTATTTTTTCACTCAATGTAAACGTGCAGATATTGCGGCTATACAGCTCGGTTTGAGATAAGTCTGCGTCTAACCAAATAATAAAACGGCGATAAGAAACATCTGTCATTACTGTATTTCAGTGATTAATGACGCAAAGTTGAAATTATAAAGTTTATCTTGAAGGGACATAACTAATTATTCTCTTTATCTATATTTCTTCGGGACCGTAGACTCAACATTCAAATTGAATAACTTAAGACAAAAAAGACAGAAATTACAACTTGAATTATTTTGAATGCTGCGCTGCACTTTATTCTCTCATGATATCGAAAAATAGCTGAATAATATCCCTTTATCAAAGAAATTGTTAATATCCCGGCCCTGATTAGCAAACTTATCGTGTTTTTAAGTAGTAGGGCCGGGATATTAACAAAAGTGTGATAAAGAGATATGGATAGCCTAGATTTTGAAATCTTAAAATTCTTAAAAATATATTCGAAACAATCAGAGTAAACATAAATTAAGCAAAAATCTTCGTAGATACGCCTTCAAAATTGAATGAGGTAATTGTTCATCCACTGATACTCATCCGATTTCTCAAATTATTTGAAACTGCGAGTTTTTAGCGTTAGTGACACTACTGCGTCACTGACACTAAACTATTAAGAAATTATTTTTTGTATCTTACCATATCAAAATTTAGCACTAAAAACGATGAGCAGAAATAATTTTTACAAAAAATTGTCTTTATATATGAAAAGTTGAAATTTGCGATGTTTCGGCGAATTACATTTTCTGCGAATTACTATCCACCCGTAAATATGATGTTTCGGTTTGTTATAGGAAATCATATATAGAAATGATCAACGTAGAATTTTATTTCAAAATTTAACCAGAAGTGTGTTGTAAAACGCAAAACCGTTTTTTAAATTGCCCATGTTTTGGCTTGGAATTTTCTTAATTTATTCACCAGTAATTTCAAAACAAATGATGACCAAAACTTTACGAAAAATGCTGATTTTTAGAAAACGAGACATATTTTTTCCAAAATTTTTCCCGGTCAGCACAGAAACTAAAAGTGCTCAGCGTAGTGCTCCGAAAATAAATAACATCTGAGCTGGTCGATGTTTTTCGTTTCTACCTTAGTTAACATTTTGGCAGAAATCTCTGTCAGTAACTTTTTCGGCACTTTTTGAAGTGGAAAGGAAACACTTTAAGTGGCATCTTAGATCATCTAAGGCGTTAATCCCATATTACCTGTATATTGAATCCCTGAATTTAGATGTTGAGTGGGCATAATCCCCACGGTTACATCTCCATCTGATAAATTTTTATTTTTTATTTATCTTCTGGTATGAAAGTTAAGAATGTTATCAACAAACACGTTTTTCAGATTATTTCGGATTTTAAGTTTAATTCCAGAACTTTAAAATTTTTATTTCAGGATTTTGAATTAGAATGCTCCACAACTTATACGATGACAACAGAATTTTATTTTATTTTATCTTTTAAAAGGTTCAGCTTTATAAAACACAAAACTAATACATCCGGCAGCGGAATTTTTAGGTAAGATTATAGTTTATATTATTTTTATTCTTTTCGTAACGATCATTCAAAAACGTGATATCATCTGCATTTAAAGTTCAAAAATTTCAGATTCAAACAAACTTTGGACTTTCTATAAAACTGAGGCTGATGGTTTCTTCAAGTCTATTATAGTAATGTAAGAATTACTTAGTTACAACTAAAAAACCTACCAAGTTAAAAAATATCGGATGAAAACAAAATTTGAAACAAAACTAAGGCTCATGGCCAAAAAATAATTTTTAGGTTCTCACAATAGAAAATAAGAAGTTATTTTATTTAAACGAGCTTGAGCCAGTCTAGCTTGACTGGATGCAATATGACGACAACACATTTTTTGGAAATAAAAATTTTCAAATCGACTTTGGGGGACAAATTGAAAGGGATATCATAAGCTAAAAAATCAGAAATTGTTCTTCGTTAAAAAGTGAAGCTGATGGTTAATCATTACCAAATTCACCATAAAAACTTATTTTTTTGTTGGAAAGTTACAATTTTTCGAAAAAAAAACAGCATTTGGTACAGGCTTGAGACTGATGGTTAATTATTTTTGAACTTAATTAACTCTTTGATGATGAAAATGAAAAGGTGATATTTTTTGACAAAAAAATCGAATTTTCCAGTCAAAAACAGCATTTGGTACAGACTTGAGACTGATGGTTAAATATTTTCGAACTAAATTAACCCTCTGATGATGAAAATGAAAATGTGATATTTTTGCTTAAAAGATCAAATTTTTAAGACACAAACAGTATTTGCTCCAAATTGAGGCTGATCGTTAATTGAGTTAAATGTAAATTATGATGATATAACCTTCGCCTATTAAAAACAAAAATGCGTGATATTAACAAAATATGAAACGTGAATTTTCGAATAAGTATGTAGTTTCATAAATTTGGAGAAATTTATTAGAAAACTTTGAAATATGTAATTTTCAAGATATTTATACAGTTGAAAAGGTTTCGGTCATAATTTCGACTTATAAAACCATATCAAACCGACCAAAATTTAAATTGGCTTTGAAATTGATAAGATGATGTAATGTTTAAGATTCAAAGTTTAATTTTGATCTGATTTATGCTCGATTTGTACCCAGAGTGTCTAAAGTGTAGATTTATATGACTTATTTTGCGATTATGTAAAAATCTCATTCGGATTATGCAAATGATGCTATAATAGACTTTGTAATTTATCTTTCCGGCCCTTAATTGAAGATCAATCGGCCAAAAAATTTGATTAATTCATAAAATAAATTCTTAATCAAGACTTCTGAGAGTAAAACATTTAAAATCACGTTTTATCAACCAAAAACGCTATTACCGCAAATTAGATTTGTGAAAAGTTACCATTTCCTGTATTACACCTTTTATAAAAAACCAAGAACCTCAGCTTTGAAATAAGCATATATCCCTTTATTGCCCTCTCCCAAAGATTTGGTCCCTCAAAAAAAGAGTTGGTGAGAAAACAACGCAGTTTCCAAAAACGACTTAGCCGATTAAGTTCTTAGATAGCTCAAACTGTGCACAAATATCTAGTGAATTATACAAATGAAATTGGTCCGAATCAGACCGTTGTTTCTATTTTTCTCAGACCTTTGTTTCTATTTAAAAAAAAAATAAATTAAAACAATTTCAGTATCTTAAAAAAAACATAGGTCCTTATAAACAATTTTTAAATGTTTATATTAATTGATAATTTCGCTCAGTTTGCAGCTATCTAAATTTAAATCGGATGATCGTTTTCAAATGACGCCGTCGTTTTCTCACCCCCGTGTTTTTGAGGGATCAAATCTTTGGGAGAGGGCAATATAGGGATATAACTTATATCATATAAGCGTTTTCATTTATTTTAACTCTCAGGAGATCAAGGAGAGTTAAAAGTTCATTTTTGTACCTTCAGACAATTTTTTTACAGAAAAATCCCGATTGTCAGAAACTTGGTGAAAAATAACTTAAACAATTTTTGGCTGCAATAAAGTTTCTTCACAAAATTTTCATTAATCAAATTGTATGATTTAATGTTTAATAATTATAGTCTATAGTCGCATAAGAAACCGGAAATAAAATCCCTTATGGTCGACTACTTTTGAAAATGCGTATGATTTCCTATGAATTTCTGTGGACGGGTCAGCAGTACAAATTAAATACAACTGTACAGTGAAAATAAAGCAGTAAAAATTTCCAAATTTTCATTTCGGCGTTAAAATCGGTTTATTCAAACTATTAAAATTGGTTTCAAAAAAATGCAAACTTGATATAAAGGTGCATTTAAACATGGTCACATTTGTCACAATGTTTCACAGAACAAATATATACTACCAAAACATTGTTCTTGTATTTTAGCAACTTTACGCGGGTAAAATTATTGTGAGTCATACTATTGTTGACCAATGACAAGAACTATCTTTTGGTAGTACAACCGTCACACTCAAATGAACCTAATTTATTTTGTGTGACGCTGCTTTACAGCTATTTTGTATATAGGCATATTTATGTGTTCCAATTGTGTGTGCAAATTTTTTCGAATAAGATTCAGGCGTACAGAGGGGCGTACATGTCTCAGTAATTTAGTGATTCTATGATCTGCTTAGTTAGATTTCAATAGACTCGTTTTTGACAATTTTATCGAGCGACGGTCCATGTTCGCTTTTATAAATATACCAGATTTTAACCCACCAAAATGAGAATTTGCAAATATTTGCTGTTTTTTGTACTAAACTGTTGATTTTTGTAATGGTATCCACCTACTTATCACGTTAACATATGTATTTTGTAAAAAAAACGACAAATTATTTTTATTCGGCTTTTTTTAAGCGCCAAATTTAGCGTCAATATTTTAGATTCGATACAGCAATGCGATCCGAAAAGTGTTTCTTCAATTGTATGAGTTGTTGTTGAGGAGTTTTTATCTCATGTCATTTTGAATTAGATTTTTATCAAAAATTTCGGAATAAACATCGTGGCCAAGCAAAATTTTTGAGAAACAGGTTTGCGTGGCCTATTAATCACAGAGAGAACCGGTTATTAATTTTTGCGCTAAAACATCATCCGTATCATTCAAGTTGAATGATTAACGGAGAACGGGTTAAGAAGTTTCAATTGCAAGAACAAAAGTGACTGTAAAACTAAATCAACAAAAAATTCTTTTCGGTTTAAAAATATGATTAATTTTGTTCAAAATCAAAAATAACCGGCGAAACATCTTATTTGTAATACGTACAGAAAGAAATTCAGGAAAACGGAATTAGTTCACATTCACAAGTTCAAATCCTATAATCATAAAGGCGTTACTTAATGTCATAATTCTGATTAATAGCATGCAATTGATGTCCTTCAAATCCCTTATCCCATCCGAGGCCAACATTGACGGATAGGGTCATCATTTCGGGTTATCAATCAGGAAGGTCAGCAAGGTGATAAACGATGTTAAATATTTTATTTCGATATAACCCGTAATAAGACATTATCATGTCATATTTTTTTAAATAACTGGTTTGCCACATTTTTGATACAATACTTATAAGGTGACCTGATGAGCGCTCTGTTCTGTGTACGTGAAGAGCATCAAATAGTATCTAAGAACATAGTGCCACGATGAGATAAGTTACGCAAGATCAAATTGCCTTTCAGGCTTTGACTAACCTCAACCTTTTCAATATCGATGAAACTTTATTAAAAAATAAATTTCAAAATAAAACGCGCATTTGCAAAATATAGGAAAAGTTGTTTTTTACTTAGAAGTTGTGTTCCTGAAAAAATGTCGAAAAATTTATCCTAACTTTCAGGCATTTGGATTTTCACAGAAGTCAAACAATATAAAGTTTTAAGTTTATTCTGCGTCACCAAATAATATTATTTTTAATTTTTATAATCTTAGAAAAATCATTTGGTTGTTCGCGCGATATATTGAATCTATTTGATATTCTGAATTATTTTTTTACGTGCGCGGATTTTGATGGCATATAAACACGTTTTAAATCTTTTAATCGTCACTGTTTAAAAATCGCTGGCTTTATACAGTATGTAAATTTTTTTTCGAGAAAAACAGGAGAAAGTTCTCGAGATTTATGTTATCAGCAGCCAATCAGCGTGCGTCTAAAATAATTTTGCTAATCAAAGGTCTGTTTTCTCTATCTTACTCAAGATTGTTGTTCTCGATAAATTAATTTACATACTGTAATAATCTTACTTTTACGAGCAAAAAACATTTCAGCTAATCTGCATCATCTCCACCGAATTAAGCCGTATTTTAAAACAGTCCCCTCAAAGTAAGGGCTCCCTGACCGCCTTCGGGATGGTGATCCATGTATATTAAATTTGACCTTTAAGGTGGCATATAATGATTTTTTATGATGAGATAAAATTACTCTTGAAACCACCTGTAACACCTTAAATTTCACCCAAATAATTTATGTAATATAAGCATCTTGTTTCTTATGTATGTTCAATTGAGAAATACTTATACTCCCGAACAAATCATCTACACTACCGAACGGAAATACAAAATTGACTGTTCAAATTTTGCTCATGCAGCAACCGTTTATTTTTGGAATTCTAAAAAATGCACTTTTCATAAAGCAAACTAGATAATTCTCGCACCCTTGATTATGATTCTTTAACCCTCTCAGACCAATTTTGGGATAATATATCTTTGAATTACAAAAAAATTAGCTGAACACTAGAAATAAAAAACCAAAATCTGAATTCACGTTAAAAATGAAATAAATTTAAGCTTTTTTCTCAGCCCTGCGTCTAAACATTTTTGTTTGCAATTATTAAATGTGGCTGATCTGGTAAAATTGTATGTTTATTGATAAACAATCGAAACTGATCTGTCTCCGAGTTAAGGAGGTGGGAGTCGACGAAAGTCTAATTGCATACTCCGAAAATCCAAGGAAAATAATTGAGGGTTTTTTTCCTAAAGAAAACAATTGAAAAACTCGTCTATTTTAGCCAAATTTGACCTTTTCTTACAAATTATTCATTATGAGGACAAATCGTTTGAAATTATTTAATCGAATAAGTTCAATAAAGAGGTTGACCACTTTTGTAATGTCAATGTCATGAAATCAGCTCAGCTAATTTATTCATTTATTGAACCATTCAAATTATAAGCAATTTATTGATAAGTTTATTTTACAAGTTTTTCCAGCCAATTTTTTCAAAATAATAACAATATTTTTTGAAATTTTTACTTCAAAAACAAATCAAGATACGCATCGAAAACATCCGACTGAAAGTAAATTGCTAAAAGCCAATTTTTAAATTTTTTCTCATAATTGTCATTTGATTTAAAGGCAAATATCCGGATTTTATTTCTGTTCAAATTTGAGCTGATTTCATTGGGATATTCTTAATTTTTTTATTTTGATTGCTCGAGTCGTTCGTATCTTACAAATATTCAGGATCTGTCCGGCGAGAGTTTGGAATCGGGAAAGCCATGCTTTTCGCATTTGACCGCTTCATCATTATTTTTGTTGATAAAAAGTATGCTTTTATTATATATGGATTAAAGACCCTCAGACGACATATCCTGAATATTTGAATGATACAAACAACGTGGAATACTAGCAGCCAATCAAAACCCAAGATTGCAGAATAGGCCGATTTCATTGGTCAGATTTGGAAGAGATCAACATCAATGCGCAGATTCCGCAATTTTTCAAATATTCAGGAGCTGTCGTCTGAGGGTCTGTAATCCATATCCTTTTCCAAACGGAACTTCATCTCAAAACGTTTACTATCTCTATGCCGTGTTTGAATCCCACTGATGTTGTCTTAGTGATTGCTTGAGTGATTACACACCGATAAATTTAGCGTCCATTATGAAGACCTTGTCTCTAATCATACTCAAGACAATCACTGATACAAAAAGTGGGATTCGAACAAGCGCTATAGAGTAGTAACGTTTTAAGATGGAGTTCCGTTGGGTAAGGGATTATCGAAGATCCTGCCTAGTGTGATTTTATGTTGAGGCGTCATCAATTTGATAAAGTGGCCAATCAAAATCGCGGGATTCTTGATTGAGTCGATATCGGGTATTATGATTGGACACTGGCTCAAAGTGATGACGCTCAAGATGAAAATCACACTAGGTAGGATCTTCGATATAGAGCTGTTTTTGAAAGCATTGCAACCATCTTTTTCAAAGTGATTTGTTAAGTTTATTTTGCGAATATCTTGGTGGTTTAATAAATATTGATTTTGATGTCATTACAAAATGTGGTTAATATTAATCAGCCAAATTTGTATTTTATCTTTGGTTTTCGAGGTTGATTTCAAGTTTTTCTCACATTTTTTTGACAATTTAATTATATTCTCTGTCTCCCTACTTCTCAGGAAAAAATCAAATGGATAATTATTGGTCCAGAAGTTAAGGCGGTGATTTGTCATACGTTTTAACACATTTTCCGAAATTATAAGGGATAATTTTACACCTGAGTGAAATTTTGAGATCATAAGTGCGCTGAACTTGCAGATAGATAGCAAAATTATCACATTTTTTATATAATTAAGTTACTTCTGAGTCAGTTAGACGCAATTTTGTGTGAAATATGTATCATAAAATGTGTTATGAAACCGAATTTACATTTTTAAAGATGTGAAGTTGTCGGATGCTAAATTTTTGACATCTAACTTTAATTATACATGTATTACCCTGGATTACAGCTAGTTTCACAAATTTACCGCCTAAGTTTTAACGCCGTCGAGACCATAAGTGATCTGTTATAAATAATAATAGGCTAGAATATAATCATTCTCCCGATTTTCTGAGAAATATCATCATTGAATTCCATTTGAAATTATTGTTCTTTTTCAATTTGAAATATAAAGCCCTTTTTTCAAGCCCTTCAGGATTTTTAAAGCTGTTCTATCGGATTTAGTACAACAGATCACTTTGAGTCTCGACGCCACTTTAAACTCAACGGTACCTCAAACAATAAAAAATTTTGGTTGTTTGAAATAAATCCTGGTTTGTCAGTGAATAATTTTTACGAATTAATCTATACTACTATTTTATAAATAACTCGAAATAAATGCACGAGAGTAATTTCGCAATGTCGGTCTCGAAATTTTCCATTACCATATTTTGATAAATATTACAAGCTTTGAGTCTAAAATTAACGTCCAAACTCCCCTTACAAATATACTTTCTTATAATTTGTTTTGATTGGATTCATTTATGAGCTGGCATTTAAATCTGCAATTTCTCCCCGAGAATTTTCTGAATTTGTCAAATAAACGGAAAATTTGATTAAGAAATCAAATAGTTTTTACACCATCGTTACTTATACCACGAAATCTAATTTGTAACCGTTCAATTTTTTGTATTTTGTCAATTTGACTTTTATCCCGTATTATAACCGATTTGGTAGGACAAAACTCGATTTGCCTCGACACCACTTGATTGCATTTTGAGGATTTATCTTTTGTTATAAAATGATGAAAATTTGTAAATTCAACCAGATAACACCAAATATAAACATAAAAAAAAGTTTAAGATTCTATATAATTAACAATATGTTAAATATCATATTTTGAGCATGCTATGTAAATATGATTTCCTAAATAAAATTTAAAACGTTACTAAACGTGTATATCCCTTTATCATCTTTTGATGAATCTAATAGATGTAGGTTGAAAAGAATAAATTCAAAAATTTCAATAGCGTCATATTAATAAGAAATTTAGTTAGTTATTTTGTGAAAAAAAAATATACAATACAGGGGGAGGCCAATATCGCCGATAGTTTTTTGCCAAAATCATGAAATTGCGTAAGGTTTTCCGGCGATATAAGGCACCGCTCATCTTTGTGTGTTTGTAACTTGGACGGTTGAAATGTATATTGTAGCTGAATTACGAAAACGATAATCTTCAAATGATTTTTCGTGGTTTTAATAATCAACCAAAAAGCTATCATAAAATAACTCAGTTGATGTCGATGACAACTTTACAATCACATTACCGTAGTCACTTCACATATAACGAATTCGAAAATACGAAATGTAGCTGTCAATTTATAGACAAATTTCATAATTGAATTTTTTCGAGGTGACATTTTTCGTCACATTTCTCACCAAAAGCATAAAACTGAGCCAATTAACCCGTTTCTAATCTGGTAATCTTTATTTCCGTTTATCCGTCAAAATGACGGAACATTTGACAATAAGTGTGGTCAACTTAACTTTAGTTATTATTAATTTATTGACCAATGTTCCCTTCGCGTAAAATAGAAAAAAAACGGAAGGCTGACCATTTTCAAATGTGGCGGCTCTTTCGGAAACACTTCGGTTTTTAAGAGAGCGTAAATTACACAACTGTCAGTTTTAATGAGAAAATTTGAATTTTATTTAATTAAAACATCATCTACCCTCTTAGGTGATAATCGTCATCAAAGTCTTAGATGACATGGGAATAAAGTTTTCTCCCATATGAGTCATAAACCCAAAAACTGACGAATTTTGAATAGTGGATTTTAATACCGTATTGACTGCATCATTTTGGGTTTCTTAATACAATTGCTTGTGAACTTTAATTATAATGATATTTGGTCCATAAAGCATTTTCATGCTTTTTTACTTCATTTTTAGCCACTACTAGTGACTCATTTGTTCTCAATAATCAAATAATTATTTAGGCCAGTATAACAAAATTATTGTATTTTTATTTTGGCTTGCTAAATACCGTCAAAATTATTTGTAATAAAGAACACTACTTTATTAGGGAATAATATATTTGCATAAAGAAGGCTATTATTGATAGCCAAAAACAGGTTCTGCGTGATCCCAATAAAACCAGATTTGGCTCATGTTTGTCGTTAACCTTTGAAGGATCCGACTCGGATCATCCGAGCCTTTGATAGGCTAAAAAATGTTCAACCTTGAACAATTGATCGATAAAAACAATTGAATTAAATTGTTCTATCACCAACTGTTAAAAAGTTATTTTATCTTAATTTTTTTCCAGATTTCTTTAAAATTTAACTAAAACGCCGATTTCCAAAAACTGACTGCTCATACAAAAAATTTAAGGAAGTCAGTTTTAAGGAAAGTCTTCTTGTTATTTATTAGACTCAACAAAGTTTCTTTGCTATACGTATATCTCATTTAATTTAATTTTGAGTAAATTACCGAAATCTTATATTTTGACAAATAAACCGATATGAATAAAATTCTTTGAAATTGCGGCGAAGTACCGCTAATTAAGTAAAAACGATAAACAAACCAATATTTTTCAAGAGAATCAGGTTTCAAACTGTGTTCTTGACCTTACATGAAGTTTTTGACCTTACAAAATAAATGAGTTTTCTTATATTTTCGATTTTTTGACTTAAAATTAAGGATATTTAAATATAACTTATTAATTAGAGAATATTTTTCAGATCTAACATAAATTATTGAACAATTAATAAATTTTGAGAGTATAGTGCAAAAAAATTTCGTGAAAAATCAAGTTCAATCATAAACATATTGAATTTTATGAAATCTAAAAAATGGTTTTCGACGAGCATTTTCAACAAAAGAAACTATTATTTTTAAATTTTACTTGGTGATTGGAAAATTTCGGATTTTCTGCTTTTCAAAGAATGAAACTAGAGACTAATCGAATATGAAGTAATTAAAGTATAAGTGCTCAAAGTCGAGCCAAAAAATCTTAAAGAGCTCCCCTTTATCACAGAATAAAAATGAATCACTCATTTTTCATTATTTTTTGCCTGAGCGTGATATCTTGAAAAAATAATTTAACCCAGAAATTATGTCATCAAGATTTCACATTATGTTGAACAACTTTCATCTTATCATGATAATTGAAACTTATAATCTTTTCGTATATGACATTTTCAAATTCCATTTTGCTAAAGCCGTAAAGAGGCTGAGGGTGTAACCATATTATTACCGTCGTCAATTTCACCGAAAATTCTCCTCCAGGTTGATTTACCTGTCAAAAAGTAAAGTGAAGAAAAATGCGGCTCATTATATCGCTGACTCACCTGTCAATTTGGATTGGATTTTTAGAACTGACACACCTTTATATGATTTGCCTATTGATACATTCACGATAATTTTGACTAATTTTTGGTTTAGATCTAGGTACGAATGTTGCAGAAACGAGCGAACTTCCGGGGTATTTGAATCGTATGGACTTCAAGGCGGGAAAGAATGGATCATTTTCAGATGGTGAGATTTTGTTTGAAAAAATTGAAACATGTTATTAAATTTCCAAATTATTCGAATAAATTTCGTAAAAATTTGAAATTTCGCATAACAAACGCTATACTTTCAAACCAGTAGTCTGATTTTAAGAAACGATGATTAAACAGATCAAAAATGATGGAAATTGGTTATCTGAGTCAGCTTGAAGTGGCGTCGAGACTAGAGGTGATTCAAAACATGGAATTTTACAATAATTTTTCAATCTGGTCTCAAATCACCTCAAGTCTTCATAAATCCTTTTTGGTCTCGACGGTTCTTGAAACTCACGCGGTAACTTGACTCCAATTTTATCGTGTCTGATTTGAAAATTAGATTTTTTGGTTACTGTGGATCATTTGAAATTATGTGAGAATATTTTGATATTTTTCGACTTAAGTTTTCTTTATCCTGCTTATTGAAAAAAAGACGATGACTGATTTAAGAACCGGTTTTTCTGGTTGAAACGTCGAAAACTCTAGCGTACCTTGAAAATTTTCAAACATACGTAATAGTTTTTATCAAAATTCGATTTTTGTCTTAGGGCGATAAATCAACCATAAGCGCTGATTATTTTGCATTATATTGGTTTTATAATATCTGGAATTTTTATAATTTTTCAATATTAAATGTAAATCTTTTATGGAAATTTTTTATTTGAAATAAATAAAAATGTGACTTTATAACGTCGGTTGCTTTTTATTATGAATTTCGAAATAATTTGGTCATTTTCAGATTGAATTATCGTTTGAAATATGTCAGAACTGACTAAATTTTTAAATTTACACAAAAAACATGATGAGATTAACAGTAATGCAATCAAGTCTGCAGCGAAATTTTTTTCATTGTCGAATTATACATTTTTGGGCAATATCGTTTAAATAAATTGAATATTATTTCATTTCGAGATTCTAAAATAAAACTTTCATTCGAAATTTTTTGAAAAAAAATCTTACCTAGATTTGCTGCAAGCTTAGTACACCAATTGAGCCGTTGCCGGATAGTAATACCTAATTTAGAATGCCTTTTTAAAAAATCGTTGAAGTAAATTTTGGAAATTTAGCTCCAAAGAATAAATAATTTGTAACAAGTGGAATAAATTATATCATAGGTATATTAATTCATAAGGAATATTAAGTCATATAAAAAATAATTTTAATTCAGAAAATTTTCATGAGTTTTTGCTGAAATATTTTCAACAAATAGAAAAATTCATCGAAAAACGGCGTAAAATTTTTTAAAAACTTGCTAACCACGAATATTTATATGAAAGGTCATACGAATTTTCTGTTTTTTATAAGAAGAATAGAAATAAAAATTTGTTGAAAAAAGGCCTCTCCTGTATCAAATTCCATCGCGAACGATGTTGCGACGATCAGAAATATAATTGAAAAATTCACTCTCATCGTCAAATCTGAAATTTTTTCAATGGTTTTGAAGTGTTGTGAATCGCAACTTGCGATACAGCATGTCACATTTTTGCTCGTGAGCTTAGTTTTCTGATTCAGCTCACTTCCGTCAATCCAAACGTTCGAATTTTTAAACACGTTGATGTTTACTAAATTTTTATTCTCATTGACCAAAAAATGGTGTCAATCAGTTCTGAGAAAAAACCTAGATTGCTAGCAAAAATGTGACATGGTGTAGAAAATAAGATAGTGAAAATGTCTTTTTTGCTAATAAATGATATATTTAAAAGCAGAGCATACTATTTATGTGTGTTGAAGTGATATCATCGTCTTTTTATAGTCATATATGAACCATATAATATGGTCGTAATGTGCCAAATGTCATGTTTTCATCATACGAATTTGTTAGTCGTGCATGCTGGATACCATTAGTTAAATAATGTATACCCATTTTTAAACTTTCAAGAATATCTCTCATAAGTTATGAATCATAACCGTAGGGTATAATAATATGAATTGCCTTATTCATTTCTGTATTTATAGAATATGGTCCTTTTTATTTTACTTCTGACAGGCCTGATGATTTTTCAAAATTATGCATAACTGGGCAAAAGCTTGAAGTGGTAGTGTCCTCAGAAAAGTTGGCTGAAAAATAAATATAATATTAAAATGGCCTCAAAAAAATGATTGGTGGTTGTCTTGCGGTCATCTTACAAAAGGTGCTTTCGCTAAAAGTCGTGAATTTGAGTATTTTGATTTAAACAAGAATCTTACAGTTTATTACCGATTTCATATATTTCATATCAAAGTTGACCTTAAAACGACGATCTTTAATTTTTTGTCGGGCAAATTTTTTTTATCATAAAATACAGTAGATAGCCTCTTAGGAGTTTCTAATACGTCTAAAAACCGCTTTGAAACCACCAGTAAAAGATTTCTCGTAGTGAACTTGCTCATAGCTGTATTATTAACGAAATGTGAATAATGTTATTACAAGGCGCTAAAGAGTTTAATGACACATTAACCACTTTGACAACCTCTAACTTGAGAACCTATTGCCGGATGACCGCGAGACCACCACCGATCATTTTTTTGAGACCAGTTTAGTATATTATAAAATTATGAGCCACCTTTTTTGCTGATAATACCTCCTTAAAGGCTGCTCAATAATACCAACTCAAATGTTGACATATATCGATTACGGGCCCCTTGTTCATATTTTGTCACTTTTGAGCCAAAATTTTATTTAATTCGGCTTTTGAAAACTACTTATTCGAATAAGATCTTAGAAAGCTCAAACTGACCACAAATATCTAGTGAATAACAAAATAAAAAAATATCCGAATCGGACCATTTTTATATTTTTTTCTGAGTTTACTGAAATTGTTTAATCATCATTATTTTTAAATTGGAAACAATGGTCTGATTCAGACCAATTTTCCAATTTATTATTTTCTAAATATATGTGCTCAGTTTGAGCTATCTAAGAACTTAATTGGATAAATCGTTTTTAAAAGCCAAATTATATAAAAATTTCGGCTAAAAAAGTGGCAAAAAATGACCAGGGGCCCGTAATTGATATGTTCTTTAAGAAAAAAGAGGCTTTTCCAAAATTATTTTATTGTTGCGTTTTGAACGTGACATTGACTTGGATTAGATAAAATACAGTTCAATGTTTTCTTGTATGATATCGACTAAATGAGCTTGTTTTATAAACTAATGATGAATAAAGTAGAACTACACTGTGTATAATACACTCTAAAAACTAATCTGAACAAAAACTTGTATTTCTCAATAATTTAGTCTGATTCGAATCAATGTTAAACCCATAACAGTATTTATATACGAAATGTATCGGTTTATAAGTCAAGTATTCATAATCGGACATGCATTAATTGCTCATTAACTTTGATTTCATTTTATAATCGAATTTCGATTTTATCTTTGTTAACAATGGTCTATTTGGCAATATCAAGAGTAATTTTTAATGAAAATCTTGCAGTCACTTTATATGTAAAGTGTCAAAAGATCGTGCGCAACGATGATTTAAGTAACTGATAGCTTGTGTGGTCATGAGCTACTTTTAATATCTTAGATGCAGAGTGAACAAATATCAATACAAAAAAAATTATAACTGTTGTGTGAAAGTTATCCTTGCCAAAAAAGATACTGTATACAAATCATAATTGATAAATAAATCCTCCTTGACAACACTACATACCAGTAGAGTTCAGCACGATTCAAACTATTAGGTCATACAAAAATTTATTCGTGTTCTCCAACAAAAAAAGCACTTGCAAATATGTTTTTTTGCAGCCAGTGTAGTTATGGGCCATTTCTAGAATGCTCGTTTTAAACTTAAAAACGATTACAAAAAAATTTATTGTTATTATTAAAGTTCTTTGGAAGTCACTTTTCCTCAAAGAAACATTGCCACTGACGGTTTTTAGCAAAAATATTATAATTGACTTTCAACTAAAAATTGGTCTTTCCTAATTTAACTTTCTTTAAATACCAAAACGGGGGTTTAAATCAACCAAAATACCATTTTCTAGAGCCTAAGCCCCCTCCTCTCTGTTTGAATCTTAGTAAAACTGTATTATAATTTCAACATCGCAGTTTTATAGTATGTTTTTGTATTAAGTTTGCTAATCTTGATTGACATTATCTGGAATTTATTAAGAATAAACCGTTTAATCTAGTATTAACAATAAAATTTTACAGGTCATCGGTGGAAATAATCGTTGTCGGCTTAATACGAATTATTTTTAATAATCGGCCATAGTTTTTGGAAAAAGTACATCAAATTATATCCGTTGAAACTACTATGTGACAATTTTGGTCCATAAGCTTGACTGAATACTTTTTAATCCCCTAGATGAGTTCAAGCACTTTGTTTTGCGGAAAATAAAAATCGCTCTCTAGTCATGCATGTTCTGTAGTTCCTCACCCTTTTTTATGATTTGGATGCCAATTTTTTTCTCAAGGCCTTGTCTGTCAAAATCACTCGAACAGAATAATTTATAATTTACAAAGAAATAATCGACTTCGAAGAACTGATTGACTTTTCTATGGACTAATATCCTTTAACAAACAAAAGTGCCTCTCAGTAGTCAATAGGGTATCCACACCGTTTACTGTTTGGTTTTTGGAAACGTCTTATCCGACTGAGTTCTTAGATAGACTATCTTGAAAATGACCATATTTATTCAGAGCCCATTTTTCCGTGTTTTTTTAAAACTTATTACAGGGGGTGGGCAATATTTTTCACCAACGGAACTCCATCTCAAAAACGTTAACTATCTCTATAGGGCGTGTTCGAATCCCACGAATGTTTTCTTAGTGACTGTCTTGAGTACATTGTATGATCATAAACATGAGTGATTAGTTGGATTCGAACTCGAGGTATAGAGATAGTAAACGTTTTTAAGATGGAGTTCCGTTGGTAAAAGTATATCGCCGAATGTGCTGAAATCGCCGAATTTAACCTACGCAATATCACGATTTTTAGCTTAAATAATTTCTGTTCCCATATTGCCGAAAGTGCCCAATATCGCCTAATTTTTCTGAGATTTATATCTTAAATTACTTTGTGCGCGTCATTAATGACGTCACTTCTAGGATTGAATGTCCCAAATCTACTCTAATCAACTTTTATTTGATTGCGTTTGATGGAGAATTAAATTCTACGCATTTTGGTGATTCACGTCGTTCAAACCTATCGTAAACTCCTTATAAAATTGAAAATTTGTTTGACATATGACGTCATTTCCAACGCCTGCGATTTTTTTTTGATTTTTTGAAGGAAAAAAATTATTTTTCTTCCCATATCGCCGAAAGTGCCCGATATCGCCGAATTTTTTTGCCAAAAACTGTCGGCGATATTGCCCCCCTCTTTGCATTAGTTTGAAATTCTTTTTAAATGGAAAAACGTGGTCATTTTGAGCTATCTAAGAATTCAATCTAATAATTCAGCTTAATCTTTTTTAAAACCGAGATGTAAAATTTTAGGGAGACAGTATCTCCGAGGTACAAGTGGTCCAATAGTTTTTCTGGCTTATTTTTGAGCTATATTGAACTTATATCATGTAATCATTATCCACTTTAACCCCTAAATACAGTGAAAGCAAATCCCTATTTTAAAAGATCAAATTTTCAGTGTGGCTATCTAAATTATGATCTTTTCAAAATCTCGCGGAATAATCTCTAGTTCCGTTTTAATCAATCGGTTACCAAAGTTCCGGAGTTCAAATTGCCACCTTCGTATCCCTAAGGGTTAAATACGACATCTTTATTTTTCTAAAGGGAAATTGAATTGGCGTTTATCCTAACATTTTTTTCATCAATTTTAGAATATTATTAGATTGAAGTAAATAGTTGAGAAAAAGAGTACGTAGAAAAATTGGTTTAAAAACTGTTAAAAATAGAAGCTTCAGTTTATTATTATTCTCGAAAAAATAATCGGCGGTCAGACTCGCCTTAACCATTACACACGAATCGTACAATATTGTTCAAAAGTGCATTTTTTTAACCCACAATTCGATGTAAAATATAACCGAGCTTAAAAAATTTTTATGAGATTCACATGATTATACAAAATTGTCTGAAATTTTCAAATATCGACTTGAAAACTAAATTGCATCGCTACTTTTCGACTGAGAGCGGACGAAAGACAAAACAAAATATAATTTTGAGCTCTCCTCTAAAAGTTTAGCTCCGCTTCATACAAATAGCTGTAGAAGTCTAGTATGAAAATATTTTCGATCGATAACATTAAAAACAATATAAAATTGTACGAGGATTAAGATTATGTTAATTAAAATGTCATGGCATAATCTTCTGTCAAATGAGAGCGTTCGAAAAAATGAAGACAGTTTTTTTCTGAACAAGTTTGTCTCACAAAACTGACGATTGACATAAACCGAATTATTATAATGTTTTTCAACTTCACTTACTGATGCAGAATTTTTTAAGAAACAAAACTGCTTTTTTCAAAATCAAATCAGACTCCTACTTTATCAACACATGGGATTTTAAGTTGTGTATGACAAAATTGAAAAAAAAATCACGAAAAAACAATTTGAAATACAAACAGAAATAAATTATGAATCATACTGTATGATTGGTAAAACTCGGATATAACAATAAATTAACCTCACT
>SCLH01000889.1:308792-333430 GCA_004367855.1 Oikopleura vanhoeffeni
ATCATATGACATGGTTTTGTGATTTTTGGTCAAAAATAATCGGAAATATTTTGAAAAATTTCATCATTTCTCGTTCAAAAAATTTCAAATTTATTTTTTTTGAATCACAAGCTGAAAATATTGAGAATGCCACCCTTTACTTCATTCAAATATGTTCTTTTTTTGTTTCTTCGCCCTTGTTTATACTCTGAATCATAATTTTTGAAACGAAACTACGGCTTGGCCGGAATCCATCGAAGCCTTTTTTATCCAGAATTGAAAAAATTTTATTCCATCGAAATTTGCCAAATTGGTAAGCCAACCTATCCACCACGTAAAATTTATTTCATTAAGCTCATGAAAAAAAATATTTCGTTTGATGTGCTAAAATTTCGGATTTTTTCGTCCTTTTTAAAATTTGAAATTTTCGATTTAGACGTAGAAATTGTATGGAAACAAGATGTATTCAAATTTTCACTGGTGGTCGACACCATTTTTTACGGCTTTTTAATTAGTTAATAATTTTACTTTAATTTAGACACTTCGATAGCAATCACACTTTTTTTTGTGTTTTTGCAAAAGAAGATTAAAAAAATCAAATAATCGATCTGAATGAAATCAGATTAAATGAAGTTAGCTCAAGAGTGCAACTTTCGTTCGAAAAGTTTATCCGAATTTGAAGTGGCAAAAAGTTTGCCATCAAGAAGAAAAAAATTAAAAAGTGCAAATCTGTTCAAATTTGCACCGACGCTCGCTTAAGTATATTAGCACCTTATTACCTTAAGTATATTACCAAAATGAGTATGTGGGTTAAGTGTACAATTATTCGAAATAAATTCATTAAGATGTTTTAAAACTAGCTTTGTTTGACCAGATTTTTTTTATTATTGAAAAAGTCCTTGTTCAATAGTGATCCAGGTTATAAAATCAACTCATAAACTTTATTAGATATGAATTTGAAATTACTAAATAGATCTGCATCTCGAATGTTGTCGAGAAGTTCTATTCAAATGATGCTTGACGTTGCTGGAATGATGCTGTCGGCTGCTTTGCTTAGACTTTCATGGTATTGCAAAATCTAATTACATCAGCCAATCATCTTCACGCATTTAACATCATTTTGAAAAACATTTGTTGTTATGTTAAAGCAAAGACCAGTTCAGAGAAATAATGTTGACAACATTATGTTGTACAAGAAGGGGTTTCTGGTTAGTCCCACAGATTGTTTAAAAATAGGTTTCAAAAGTAGCTATTAAGTTAAAAACCCATAATTAAGCCGCTGTCAAGTTACGTGGATCCTGAGAGCTCTTGAACTTTTTGTTAAATTATGAACCATCGGCGATCACCCATCGCTCAAAATTTTCTGTAAATATCGTGTTTAACAATAATCTCACAGTCTGCGAATTTTTTTACAAAATAAATTTGTTTATTGAACTGAAAATCGTCACTAATTGAATTTTGACGCAAGCTAATCTAATTGAAATGTGCTCAAGAAGATCAGACAGAGTTAACAAGCAGCCATTCAGCTGACTTCTGAACAATTTGGTAAAACTGTTTCAATTAAATAAGCTAATAAAATATTTGCAATAATTTCGAAAGTTTTTTTTTGAAAATTGATTTTCAAATTTTAAAAATTGAGAGATGTCAAAACGCTAACAACATTTTTACAGCTTTTTATTACTCAATATAATTTTGGTCTGCTCATTTTCTTCAAAGATAGCTAATCAGGCTTCCAAAAGGGATGCATCCCCGCCGATTTTTCCATCCCTATCCCGTTTTATCCCAAAAACGGGATAGGGATGAAGGGATAGATTACCCCTTTTATCCCGGGTCCGGATAGCCTTATCCCTTTTTATCCCGTTTTTGTAAATACGAATAAAATTTTAACCGGAAGAGAGGTTAAAATTGTGTTTATTTATTTATATATAACTTGGGGATATATTTGAGGGTAAAATATTGTCAAAATAAATTGTGGTATTTTCGATGACTCCCGGTTAAATCAAAAGTCAGTAAAATTTTACTTTTATTAGTTTATTTATTTATAAAGGTGGATTAAGAAGTAAAATGAATTAAAAAAGGTAGTATTTTTGATAAATGGTCACTTTCTGTGTGCAAAAAGGGGATAGGGATAGAAAAGGGATAAAAAGGGGATAGGGATAGAACGGGGAAAGGGACGGAAAAGATATAGAAACGGGATAAAAAGGGGGATGGGACTTTCCATCCTATCCCTCTATGGCTCTGAATTTTTCATCCCTATCCCCCTCTATCCCTCTCGGTTTATCCCTTCTATCCCTATCCCTTTTGGAAGCCTGGGCTTAATATAATAAAAATTAATTTATTAATATTCAGAAGAAACGATTAAGAAAAATGTTTCATGCTGACCCTTCAAACTTGAGTGACTTGGGATCTCTCAAAAAATTGTATGATATGATTTATTTCACATACTCTATGTAATTTTGTTGCTCGGAGAAAAAAAAGAGCGTCTTGAGGTTCTAATTGAGGAAACGAATTTCTAATTGGTCAATTTATCTTTGGTGCGCTCTGATTGGCTACTGATAAAACCATCTCGACACCCTTCCGTCTTTTCCCGAGCAACAAAATTATATACGGTTTATAAACTCAGTTTTTCCCTCGTTAAAGTAACGAATACTTACTTACTGAGATTTTGTTTTTCAATGAGCATATCCCATATTCACACTTTTGTGAATATCTCGGCCCTACTACTTAAAAACACACTACGTTTCCTGATCAGGGCCGGGATATTCACAAAAGTGTGAATAAGGGATATCAGCTTAATTTTTTAAGGATCAATTTGAAGCTGTTAAACATATTTAACCCGTTCCCTGATAATTGAATAATAAGACTATGTTATAACTAGGGTTTCACCTATCTTGGAAGGTCGGAAAAAATGTCGGAATTATTAATTTTTTCTGTTAATTATTATCTCCGTTTCCAATTTAGTTGAGTTAGGTGACACCCTAGTTATAACATCTTTCAGGTTGTAATTTTTACGTTTTTGCAAAAAAATACGCTTTTTTCGATCGCTAATTAATAACAATGAATGAAACCAGCATAATCTTATAATACAAAAACCACTTATTCAAATTATTCAGACACTAACGGAAATAACGTTATTGACTCTTACACTCTAATTGGGGCCATGCAAAATTTAATTTTAATTAGTTTTTTAAAGTTCATTTTTTAACTTGCATTTTAAATTTTAACTAAAATGATAATTACACTGCCGTTAGAACGTATGTTTGGAGGTAAGTTCAATTAACTTAGCAGGAACTTGAGATCGAATAATACTCAACCTAGAAAAAATATCTTTTTTAAGATGGCTTTTTGCACGTCATCACTATATACAACTTAAAGTAATTCCTTCTCGATTAATTTTGTAAAATGTAAACAAAAATCAAAGTTTAAGTTGGCAAACTTTCTCAAAATTTTCCAAACTTTGAACTTGACTTATGAGGTGATCGTCATGAAAAAACTAAATTTTAGGCATTTATTACGTTTGGCATAACTCGTGAATATCCAAAAAAAATGGACTTTTGATATTTGTTCTCGAAAAATTAAATAAACATGTTTTCGAACGCGGCCAAAATTTTTTATTTTTTAATGTTCAACTTCACTATAAAGCCTGAGGTTTTATTTGAACCTAAAATTAAAAAAAATAAATCCCTTATGAATCATAATTTATGATTCAAGTCGGACATCACATGTAACTTTTTAAATGTAATTTTCTGTCAAACATTGAAAAGTTATTTCAACTTGGCAATTTGAAATCAAACTAGTTTCGTTAAAAATAAGCTTTCGATTTGTCTGGTCATTCAGAATGATGAATTGGTTTTTCGTACAATTGAGCACTTTTGAAAGATTTGAAGCGGGATCCTGTACAACATTCTGAAGTGAAACTAATTTTCTACAGGATAAGCTTTCGATTTATTCAATCATTCTCGAAAATTTTTTTTGATTAGATACCGTGGAGTGTACTAACGTTTTCGAGTTTATTGACTTTCAGCCACTATAAACCTTTATCTTAAGTGGGTGGTCGTTGCAAAATGAGGCTTTAGAAACAAATTTTCCCAATTTTATTTTAACGTTTTTTTTATGAAAATATAGACGACTGCGAGCATCGGGGCTGTTTTTATCTGCTCACATGGTCAGGAAAGCACTTTTTGAGGCAAAGAGACGAGGATACATGATAGATTAACAGATGGCAATCAAGTCTGCAGCGAAAATTTTTCATTCGGTCAAATATTTATACATTTTTTGGCATATCGTTTAAAAAATTGAATATTATTTTATTTCGGATTCTAAATAAACTTTCATTCCGAAATTTTTTTGAAAAAAAAATCTTAACCTACGATTGCTGCCAAGCTAGTACACCATTGAGCCGTTGCCGGATAGTAATGACCTAACTTTAAAATGCCTTTTTAAAAAAATCGTTGAAGTAAATTTTGGAAATTTAGCTCCAAAGAATAAAATAATTTTAACAAGTGAATAATATATCATAAGGTATATAATTCATAAGGAATATTAAGTATAATAAATAATTTTTAATTCAAGAAAAATTTCCATGAGTTTGCTGAATATTTTCAACAAATAAAAAAATTCATCGAAAAACGGCGTAAAACGGCGTAAAATTTTTTAAAAACTTGCTAACCTCGAATATTTATATGAAAGGTCATACGAATTTTCTGTTTTTATAAGAAGAAAGAAATAAAAATTTGTTGAAAAAGGCCCTCTCCTGTATCAAATTCCATTGCGAACGATGTTGCAAACGATCAGAAATAATAATTGAAAAATCACTCTCATCGCAAATCTGAAAATTTTCAAATGGTTTTGAAGTGTTGTGAAGCAACTTGCGATACAGCATGTCACAGTTTTGCTTGGAGCTTAGTTTTTCTGATTCAGCTCACTTCCGCCCAATCCAACCTTCGCAATTTTTAACAACACGCCTTGAATGTTTACTAAATTGATTATCTCATTGACCAACAAAATGGTGTCAACAGTTCTGAGAACCAAACCTAGATTGCCTAAGCAAAAATGTGACATGGGGTAGCAAAACTAAGATTAGTGAACAATGATCTTTTTGCTAATATGATATATTACAAAAGCAGAGCATACTATTATGTGTGTTCGAAGTGATAATCATCGTCTTTTTAATAAGTCACTATATCGAAACCATATACATACTGGTGTAATGTGCCAAGTGTCATGTTTTCATCATACGAATTTGTTAGTGCGTGCATGCTGGATACCATTAAGTTAAATAAATGTATACCATTTTTTAAACTTTCAAGAATATCTCTCATAAGTTATGAATCATAAACCGTAAGGGTATAATAATAATGAATTGCCTTAATTCAATTCTGTATTTATGAATATGGTCCTTTTTAATTTTACTTCTGACAGGCCTGAAATTGATTTTTTCAAAATTAATAGCATAACTGGGCAAAAGCTTGAAGTGGTAGTGTCCTCAAAAAGTTCGCTGAAAAATACAATAAATATTAAACTGGCCTCAAAAAATGATTGGTGTTGTCTTGCGGTCATCTTCACACAAAGGTGCTCTTCGCTAAAACGTCGTCCAACGTTCTTGAATCTTGAGTATTTGATTTAAAAACAAAGAATCTTACAGTTTATTACCGATTTCATATACTTTCCAATAATCAAAGTTGACCTTAAAACGACGACTTGTAATTTTTTGTCGGCAAATTTTTTTTATAATAAAACTACAGTAGATAGCCTCTTAGGAGTTTCTACGTCCTAAAACCGCTTTGAAACCCACAAGTTTAAAGATTTCCTCGTAGTGAACTTGCTCATAGCGTATTATTAACGAAAATGTGAATAATGTTCATTACAAGGCGCTAAGAATTAAGACACATTAACCACGTTCTGACAACCTCTAACTTGAGAACTATTGCCGATGACCGCGAAGACCACCACGATCATTTTTTTGAGACCAGTTTAGTAGACTATAAATAATGAGCCACCTTTTTTTTTTTTGCCTGATAATACCCGCTCCTTCAAAAGGCCTGCTCAATAATAGCAACTCAAATGTTGACATATATCGATTATCGGGCCCCCTTGTTCATATTTTGTCACTCTATGAGCCAAAATTTTATTTAATTCGGCTTTTGAAAACTAAATTCGAATAAGATCTTAGATAGCCAAACTGACCACAAATATCTAGTGAAATAACAAAAATAAAAAAATATCCGAACGACCATTTTTATACTTTTTTCTGAGTTTACTGAAATTGTTTAATCATCATTATTTTAATTGGAAACAATGGTCTGATTCAGACCAATTTTTCCAATTATTATTTTCTAAATATATGTGCTCAGTTTGAGCTATCTAAGAACTTAAATCGGATAAATCGTTTTTAAAAGCCGGAAATTATAATAAAAATTTCGGCTAAAAAAGTGGCAAAAATGACAGGCCCGTAATTGATATGTACTTTTAGAAAAAAAGAGGCTTTTCAAAATTAATTTTTATTGTTGCTTTTGAACGTCGACATTGACTTCGGATTAGATAAAATACAGTTCAATGTTTCTTGTAATGGATAATCGCACCTAAATGAGCATGTTTTATAAACTACATGATTGAATAAAGAGTAAGAACTACACTGTGTATAATACACTCTAAAAACATAATCTAAACAAACACTGTGTATTTCTCAATACATTTACTCCTGATTTGAATCAATTGTTAAACCCAATAAAACAGTTTTATATACGAAATGTTATCGGTTTATAAAGTCAAAGTTATTCATAATCGGACACTGCATTAATTGCTCATTACACTTTGATTTCATTTTATAAAATCGAATTCCGATTTTATCTTTGTTAATCAATGGTCGTATTTGGCATATAGAGTAATCTTTAATGAAAATCTGCCAGTCACTTTATATTAAAGTGTCAAAAGATCTGCGCAGCGATTGATTTAAGTAACTGATAGCTTGTGTGTCAATAAGCTACTTTTAATATCTTAGAATGCAGAGCTGAACCAAATATCAAAGAAAAAAATTTAACTGTTGTGTTTAAAGTTATCCTTGCCAAAAAGGAATACTGGTATACAAAATCATAATTGAATAAATAAATCCTCCTTGACAACACTACATACCAGTGAGTTCAGCACGATTCAACTATTAGGTCATACAAAAATTATTCGTGTTCTCCAACAAAAAAAGCACTTGCAAATTTGGTTTTATTTGCAGCCAGCTGTATTTATGGGCCATTTTCTAGAATGTTGTTGAAACTTAAAAACGATTACAAAAAAAAATTTAATTTTTATTATTAAAGTTCTTTGAAGTCCACTTTTCCCTCAAAGAAACATTGCCCAATTGTCGTTTTTAGGCAAAAATATTATAATTGACTTTCAACTAAAAAATTAGCTTTCCAATTAAGGGGTAGCGAGCGAATGTGGCAGACTGGCGTCAATTTAAGCTTACGAAAATGAATTAGTTGGTTTATTTTTTTTGTGCTTATTTATCGGTAGCTGAACCACAAATAATGTGTATCAGCTCATTAAAATCATTTTTATCCTATTTAAGGAAAGATTGAGGTTCAAACTTTTATTTTAATAATTCGTAAAATTTTCGAAAAAATTCAAAGCAATTATGAAAATTTTAACCATTTTTTCGTACCAAAATTTTTTCTGATTAATTTATAAAATCTGTGAATAAAAACGAAAAAAAATAGCCACTTTAACTTTTTCATGCATGTCTAGCATATTTTTCTGACTGCTGTTTTGAAAAATCATGAAAATGTTTTTTTGTCATTTTGTTGTCGACTCTTTTAGAAATATTATGAAATTTCCGCAAATCAAGTTCCAAAAATTTTAATTAGTAGTTTTTTTGAAATCTCTGTAAAAAACCAGGGCCGAATCACTTTGTGATATTTTCTGGTATCTATTTGGTTCCGTATTTCAACAGATCAAGGGTCAAGTGAAATATCGTTTCTGAACTTCGCTGATGAAATTTACAACACTTGCTTAAGGAAGCCGGTTGTGCCATTTGGGCCACGCAATTTATGAAAATTTTAATTATGTTTTTTAAAAAATCTGTATAAAATTGCGGTGTAAAGGCTACTTAACTTTTAAAGTCAGAGACATTTTTTATATTTAAAACTCCATTGAAGGTCAATTTTCTTTTCGCTAAAACAGCGTTTTTTCTCTATCTTTCATGAAAAAAACTTTCAATATTTAAAGAAATTTTTGCAATGTGGATAATAATGATTCTCCACTAAATTAGTGCATTACACCCGACAATGGTCTGAAGTTTTAATAAGTATTCGCCTTTAAAAAAAAATCCCACCATCGGGCCAAGTTGGAAATGGAGTTGTAATGAAGTGGTTTTTTGATATATTACAGATTACTTAAGTATGTAAAAATATTTTAAAATTTATAAAACGTTTGCAAAGTATGAACACCTTTATATAGATAAAAAATAAAAATAAAAATTTTTCACATTTTTTTTTCAAAAAACACTCCGAAAAAATGTACAAATCTGCCACATCGCTGCTACCCCCTTAAACTTTCTTTGAAATACCAAAACGGGTTTTAAATCAAACCAAAATAACCATTTTCTAGAGCTCTAAGCCCCCCTCCTCTCTGTTTGAATCTCAGTTAAACTGTATAATAATTTCAACAGCGCAGTTTTTATAGTATGTTTTTTGTATTAAGTTTGCCTAACTGACTTGACATTATCTGGAATTTAATTAAGAAAACGTTAAGATTTAAGTATTAACACGTAAAATTTAGAAGGTCATCGGTGAAAATAATCGTTGTCGGCTTACATACGAATTATTTTTAAATAATCGGCCATAGTTTTTTGGAAAAAGTACATCCAAATTATAATCCGTCTCGAACACTACTATGTGACAATTGTGGTCCATAAGCTTGACTGAATTACTTTTTAATCGCCTAGATGAGCTTCAAAGCACCTTTGCTTTTGCGGAAAATAAAAATCGCTCTCTAGTCATGCATGGTTTTCTTAGTTCCTCACCTTTTTATGATTTGGATGCCAATTTTTCTTCTCAAGGCCCTTGCTCTGTCAAAATCACGTTCGAACAGAATTATTATAATTTACAAAGAAATAATCGACTTCGAAAACTGATTGACTTTTCTAGGACTAATATCCTTTTCCCAAACCAAAGTGCCTCTCAGTAAGTCAATAGGGTATCCACACCGTTTACTGTTTGGTTTTTGAAAGCGTCTCATCCGACTGATTCTTAGATAGACTATCTGAAATGACCATATTTATTCAGAGCCCGCATTTTTCTCCGTGTTTTTTTTTAACTTATAACAGGGGGGGGCAATTATTTTCACCAACGGAAACTCCAATCTCAAAAACCGTTTACTATCTCTATAGCGCGTGTTCGAATCCCACGAATGATTTCTTAGTGGACTGTCTTGAAAGTACATTGTATGATCATAAATATGAAGTGGGATTTAGTTGGATTCTTTAAACTCAGTAATAGAGATAGTAAAGTTTTTTAAGATGGAGTTCCGTTGGTAAAAAAATATCGCCGAATGTGATGAAATCTCCGAATTTAACCTACGCAATATCACGAATTTTTAGCTTAAAATGAATTCCTGTTACCATATTGCCGAAAGTGCCCAATATCACGCCTAATTTCTTCTGAGATTATACCCGAATTGTGTTTTACCATTTGGTGGTTCCCGGGGAGATTGAAACGCCCCTTAAATTAACTAACCAAGTCGCGCTCTGATTGGTTAGCGTGAAATTCTCCTCGGGGACACCCCAAAAAAGCTAAAAACACATTTGGGTAATCTTAAAATTCACTTTGTGCGCCGTCATTAATGACGTCACTTCTAGGATTGAATGTCCCAAATATACTTTAATCGAACTTTTTATTTGAATTGCGTTTTGATGGAGAATTAAATTCTAAGCGCATTGGTTGATTCACCGTCGTTCAAACCTATCGTAAACTCCTTATAAAATTGTTTTGACATATGACGTCATTTCCCAAACGCCTGCGAGTTTTTTTTAATTTTTTGAAGGAAAAATATATTTTCTTCCCATAATCGCCGAAAAAGTGCCCAAATATCGCCGAATGTGGCCATAATTCGCGAATTTTTGCCAAAAAACTGTCGGCGATATTGCTCCTCTCATTTGCATTAGTTTCACAATTCTTTTTAAATGGAAAACGTGGTCATTTTGTGCTATCCTAAGAATTCAATCAGCTTAAATCTTTTTTAAAAAACCGAGAATGTAAAATTTTAGGAGACAGTAATCTCCGAGGTACAAGTGGTCGCATAGTTTTTTCTGGCTAATTTTTTGAGCTATATTGAGCTATAGTTGAACTTAATTCATGTAATCATTATCCACTTTAACCCCTAAATACAGTGAAAGCAAAACCCCTATTTTAAAAAAGATCAAATTTCAGTGTGGCTTATCTAAATTATGATCTTGTCAAAAATCTCGCGGAATAATCTCTAGTTCCGTTTTAATCAATCGGTTACCGAAAGTCCGGAGTTCAAATTGCCACCATTCGTCATCCCTAAGGTCTAATACGACATCCTTTATTTTTCTAAAGGCGAAATTGAATTGGCGTTTATCCTAACATTTTTTTTCATGCCAATTTTAGAACATATTATTAGACTCTGAGTAAATAGTTGAGAAAAAGAGTACGTAGAAAAACATTGTTTAAAAACTGTTAAAAATAGTAGCTTCAGTTTATTATTATTCTCGAAAAAATAATCGGCGGTCCAGACCTCGCCCTTAACCATTCACACGAATCGTACAATATTGTTACAAAGTGCATTTTTTTAACCCAGCAAATTCGAATGTAAAATTAACACGCTTAAAATTTTTTATGAAGATTCACTATGATTAATACAAAAATTGTCTGAAATTTTCAAATATCGGACTTGAAAACTAAATTGCATCGCTCCTTTCGACTGAGAGCGACGAGACAAAAACAAATATAATTTTGAGCTCATTCCTCTAAAAGTTTAGCTCCGCTTGCATACAAATAGCTGTAGAAGTCCTAGTATGAAAATATTTTTGATCGAAAACATTAAAAACTAATACAAAATTGTAGCGAGGATAAAGATTCATGTTATTAAAAATGTCATGGCATAATCTTCTGTCAAATGAGAAAGCGTTCAAAAAAATGAAGACAGTTTTTTTCATGACACCATCTTTGTCTCACAAAACTGACCGATTGACATAAAACGAATTATTATAATGTTTTGCAAACTTCACTCACTGATGCAAGAATTTTTTAAGAAACAAAACTGCTTTTTCAAAATCAATCAGACTGTCCTACTTTGTCAACAACATGGGATTTTAAAGTTGTGTAGACAAAATACAAAAAAACACGAAAAACAATTTCAAAATACAAACAGAAATAAATTATGAATCATACTGTATGATGTAAAAACTCGGATATAACACTAAATTTAACCTCACTTACCGATAAACTATTTCTCTAATGATAAATTTATCTCTCTTGAAGTAATTAATCGCAGCTTTACCTTTAATTTTTGATATTTTTTTATTTTGATCTGTTTTTTGAAATGAACACACACATCGGGTCGTCCTGATATTCGGTCTCCTGTGCGTGATACAGACGCCTTTACCCTCAGCTGACAAATCGTCCCTTCCAAATGCTACTCTTTCACCCGTCAATCATCCTATATAATCTTATATTTTGTGCTCTTTAGCGCCTCATATACAGTTGTAATTAAACAATAATACATAAATAAAATGTCATTTCAATGAGTTTATATAAACAATTTATTTTAAATCTAGGTTCAAATCTTAAAAATGTTTTCTACCGGTTTATTCCGGAATGGGATACAAAAATCAGGCCGGTATATTTCAACGATTCCAATTATTAAGAAATATGTTCAATTCTTGATCGGCACTTCATTCCGGAGAAAGTACCTGTGAAAAACACCGGAAGAATACTTCCGATTAAGCGTCAATTGCATGATTTTTGTTGATTGATTAAAAAACAAGTGTTTTTCAGTCTGGGAACTAAAGCGTGCGTTTTAATCCTTGTATCGTGAACATCCGGTTCAATTTTCGTAAAAAAACTGGATATAACCTGTATTCAAAAATTTGTGCTTCATTAAATAAAGTTCAATTTCAATCAAAATAAATAACTAATACGATTCCTTTTTCTACATCAGAAAAAAGCGTGCACAGTTGTACCAAAAATTTAGCCATGATAATAAAAGATAAATTTCAAAATGACAGAAAGGGCAAGTTATTTATTATTTCTTTTTTGAAATGACCAATCTAGAATTCAAAAAATACTTCTGAACTTTTTAAAAATAACGCGGTTATTTTAATCTACATGCCTTTGATATTTTGAGGCATTGTGATAGCAAAATATTATGTTAATTTCAAATTTAAGGAAGAAATAGCAAAGATCGACCAGCTTGCAGATTTAATTTATTCTCTGAGATCTTTTTGTTTTCTGTGCTGAAATTTACTTCCAGAGAGTCCTAAAAGAAAATATTCTTAAGACTTTACAGTTAAATAATGCAGAAAAAACGGAAAATGGGCATGCTTGACTATAAAGTTAACTCTGGAGGTTACCCATAAAGATTTGGGATAACAATTATGTTCGTTTTCACAAATCAGTATTTTTCCGAAAAAAAATTTTGCCATGCATTTGGCTTGAAATTATCTTGAATGAAATTCAAAAAAAATCGCATAGATCATTTTTATTCAGGATCGGTTAGAAAATATCATAAAAATCACTTACAGTAGATAAACAAAAATTTTGTTGGGCCTACTGTAATTTCAGCTCAATCAAAAAAACCTCGTTTACCATATTTGAAATTGGGCCCTTTCGCAAACTTTCATTTCAGGCTACCAACATTAGTCATGAATTGATTACTCTCGATATTAAATATCAAAAAGGAGATTTTTCATACTTGTAAAAATAATATATTGCAATCCTTTGTTATATATTTGAACATCAAGAATTCGGCGTCTCGAAATGGCAAATTTGCACTTTTTTCTGTGGTTAAATAAGCAATATTTGATTGTTATCTTTGAATAAAATCTTATGCAAAACTGGGAGAAAGTGAATGATTTAGAAGTTCCAACTAACACGGTACCACTAAAACAGGCTTAAATAATTATCATCTTTTGTATCATCATTTGCGGTTGAAAAATTACATAAATTAACCAAGCAAAACAGCATTTTAATGGCTTAATTTAACTTTCAAAATCACCTATTAAGATTTAATCTAAGCAATAATGAAATACGAAATTATGAAATTTTGTGAAATAAAGTTGCCCGTGTATTACGGATAACTTAGTTGAGGAATGATTCGGTTGTTATCACTACATTTAATAGTTGATCGAGCAGGAAGAAAATAAAAAATATGAATTTTGTGAATTTTGTCAAAATTGTTTCAAAGATGCGATTTTGTGAGACTTTATCATTTCCAAATGAATCAAATGTTAAGTTTCAAGATGTCCTACACTACGTTTTATTTGAAATGTGCAAGAATATAAATGCAAATTAGATTTTTTTTTTAAATGTCATATTTGAAACTATCATATGTTTTTAATTACCCATCTGTTGAGATTTTTGATTAAACTTTTTAATGTTAAATAACGAATCTTAAAAAACGTTCTATGTTTTATTTGAATGTGCAAAAAATATAAATATCATTTTTGGAAGGTGTAACTTCTAAATGTTCTTATCAAAAATATCATATTTTCAAATATACATCTTTTTGAAATTCAACACTTTGCAATTTTTAATATTCGTATATTGAGGTGGGGGGTTTTGTTTATAAAAAAGGGATTTTTTGAAAATTTCATTTGCCGGCGAATGTTGAGTTTAAACTTTTGAGCAACAATGTTCCTTATCTTTGATATAAATTTAATAAATCATTCATTTTAGTTATAAAAAATCTATTATAAGCGAAAAAATAATGTCCCATTTTTTATAATTCTGCAACTCATTTATAAATTAACTTTTAATTTATTCCAACTATTAATTTCCATTGAAAAGAACCTTATCTCGCAAAGAATTTCTAGGCTAAACTCAGTGAGTCAATAACTAGAAAATTCGGTTTAAGGCATTAATACTTATTATGGGTCTGAAAAAACTAGAATTCCAAGAAGTTTGCTCCACCGTCTTATAGACCGCTCTTATGAATTTTAATAACATAACGATAAAAATATTTGAGATCTAGTGGCAGAAACTCTTCACTTAGTCATAATCTTAAAGCATTTGCAGAGTCATTAAAAATTCGTTTAAAGAAATAGTTTAAATATCGGCGTGCTATCTAAATTTTTCATTACAAAAAGTTCAAGGCAAAGTTCAAACGCGTTGTAGTAAATATTAAAACGTTGAATATTTATAAGAAAAATTCCAGTTGAGTCTTTTAAAAAAAAAACGAAAGCTTGTCTGTAATAAAGTCATCTTTTGCGGTCACCTTTAACAGCATAAAGTCACCCTTATTCAATTCTGTAAACGATATTAACAACAAGTCATTTTTGACTTATTCTGTTTTTCTGAGAAAAAACATCAAGATTTTTGCCATTTTTATGTTTCCCCGGATTTAAGAATAATAAGAAGGCGAAACTTGATTAAAAACAATATTAACTTCTCAATCAGCAATGATAAATACGCGGAAACCTATTTGAAGTCTATTGTCAAAAAACATTTTATAGACATGCTATAATTTGCGTTAGGAATGCCTATTGGAAAGTATTTGTCATCTGCGGACAGCATACTTGAAGTTTGAGTTAATTCTAAGTATCCAGTTTGGTCGAGATAATGATCATATGAACAAGATGGAAAAAATTAATTGTCCACACCAAACGTAAACGTCATGTTAAACCATGATTAAAAGTTTCAGAGTGTCAACCTTATAATATATAATTTGTTAAAACTTGATTAACATTACGTTAAAAAACAATGAAGCTCAGATTAGGACCCTTCTAAGTGTGTTCTTTTATGATTAAGGTCGTTTTCATTTACTTTTCAGTAAAAAGAAAGGTTCATCAGTGCTCGCCACTGTTAATTATAGTTATGTTTCGAGTATCAGCATATTACTGTATCTTGATCGAAAGCGAACATTTTTGCGCCACAAGCGAAAAAGGGTGCAAATTTGTGTATACGTAAAAAATAAGTTAAAATGCCATATTCAACACTCATACGGAAACAATGTTCAATTGTTTACATGAAACAAAGAACTCGGCGTTTTAGTACAAAATATAACAACTACGACCGCCGATTTTGAATTTTTAATCTGAGTTTTCAATTTGACAATTTCCAATTTTTTCATTTTCAATTTGAAACTTTTCATTGACATTTTTAAATCCGCGCATTTCAATTGATTTTTGTTAAGATAATTAAAGTGCTTGAAAGAACAATAAAATAAGGCAGAATGAAATCAAATAAATTCATTAATGAAACATTAGAGGTTGAAATGTCAAATTTTATTTTTACAAATATGACATAGTAAAACTGATTACATTTTCTAAAATTACCAAAATGTCGAAAGTTTTCACTGTGATATTTTCGGTTAGTTTTTAACAATAATTTTTTTTTTCGCAATTCAAAAATTGGATCAAAAAGATTAATATTCCATTTCTAGGTAACTTCGTCCGGATTCTGAGTGCAGTTTGAAATCGCAAAAAACGGTTCCATTGGAGGCAAAAGTATTTCATCAGAAGAAAATTAACAGGTAGATTTGCATTTTATTCATCCAAATCACTAGGCATCGACACGAAAGTGAATAATCTTTTCTTATACCGGAAGAATAACTATGTAAATTTTATTTTAGTCAATGTGATTCGGACTTTAGGATCAGCTTCGGATTCGGAGAAAAAAAGTAAGGAGCAATCCTATTAAGATGCGTCGGAAAAAGTCAGATGGGCAAAAAAAGATGTGCTTAAAGACGAGGGAATACATTAGATTCATAAAAAGGCCAATTTCGGCGTAACCGGTAAGAAAACCTATTTAAACTATCATTTATGTGCACTAAAAAATAGAGCCCAAGTCAATGTTTTTTATTTTTGAAATACTGATTGGTTAAACTTGTTTTCTTTCAATTAATGTGTAATATTGGACCGAATTTTTCCAAAAGTGCGCAATCGTCCAAAAAAACTCTGGACTTATTTGAGATATGTTCTCCCCTGAGAACATTTGAATACTAAATAAATTTTTAATTAAGAGAACGAACCGAATCAACACTATCTCCGATTTTCGCTCAATTTTCTCCAAAAGACGGCAGAAACTCACCGATGTACTTGTCGAAGAATTCAGACTTGAATAGACAAATTCAGTGGTTTGTATTTTAGAAAATAAATAATTGTAATCGATATTTTGTTGCAAAAATCAAGAAAAGAACCTATCATATTGTAAGGATTGCTGATACAAACGAATTTATGTTCGATATCGCTTTCAAATTTCGAACTACAGTATGACCTTTTTTACTTGCGAGTGAAAATTTTTTAGGAATTACGGCCAATAAAGAAAATAGTACTTAGGTGGATTTTATTTTCAAATTCTGACATCGGCTATAGCTGGCGTTTCAAATAAAAACACCTAGTTACCATTTTTAATTGGCTGTAATGAAGCTAAAAAACAATTTCACTTCGCATGTAAAAAAAGTACATACCGTACATTTCTTTATACTTGGGATATTTTCCCAAATATATCGAAAAAAAATAGTTGTAGTGCGACGTTTAAAGAATAACTACCAGGCAAATTTTCGAAGCATGATTAAAAACACACTCTACTACATATACCATGAAGTACTTCTAGTAGCCAACAGCACATTAGTTATCAGAAAAATAGTTCATATATTGAAGAAATTAAGACGTTGACGTTTATATTTTTTACTAACCTAATCACTCTATACTTATAGTAACATAGGGTGTTGAAAACCGGTTTAACATTCAGAGTTTTTGAAACAACTCATCAAATTATACGACTAAAATGTTTTCGATCTGATTAGGTTTTTAAATATTGAAATGAACTAGATATAGCTGAGAGAAAAATAAAACAGAAAAATGTGTCTTCAATAGACGTTCGTTTTCAAAAGCCTGAATGTAAAATGGTGGTGGTTGAATATAATTAAAAAAGTAACTTCGATGAGAAAAAGATTTGAAAATTTCTCAATTTCAATTTGTTTTAGAAAATTTTTTACGGTTTTTATATAAATTCTGACACTAACTCATATCTTTTATTCCAACCTAAGTCCATCTTAAAATGCTTACTATCTTTATAGTGTTCGAATCCCACTAATGTGTCTAAGTGATGGTCTTGAGTATGATCATAGGCAAAGGTGCTTTATAATTGGGACCTGACAAAGTTGATCTGTGTTGTAATCAACTCAAGCAATCATTACAGACAATCACTAAGACAACATTAGTGGAATTCGAACACGCGTTATAAGATAGTAAGCATGTCTAGAAGAGAACTAAAGGTGGGAAAAGGAATATTATAAATATCAATGATTTATAAATATATCCGATATATCAAAAATATGACTTCTGTATATTTTTTTTATTATTTGTATTAAGGCCTCTCTATGGACGTATTTGGGGTGGATCATGAGATGGTATTCGAGAAGAACGTGGAGAAGTCAACCAAAGGTAAGTCAGGTTTAGAAAACGATTGAAGAAGATATGAATCCAGAATCACGAGCGAAAAGAGCAGACCGGAGAAAAAAACCGCAGACGACGCAGAAAGACCCGAAAAGAAGCCAACAATGCCAGTGCGATACCAGCTTAATTATACAAAATAATAAAAAAAATATCAAAATTAAAAAGTCATCCGCAAAAATGCCAAACCTCGCGCTTATTGATAAATAACACACTAATCAGATTTTATTCAATATTGCATAAATTTTCACACAGTTGACAGTCCGAACAGTTCAAGCCTTTCGTAGCTCGAATTATGTACTGTTTCAAATATTCGTATTTCCTTCTTTTTATACATTCATGGACAATTTCAACATAGAAAGATGTATCAAAATTTTATATTTTCTGCCTACAAAACAGGTTCATTTTCCTTGATTAAGATTTGGAACTCAAATATATCAAGATTTTTGTGAACAAAAACATTAACATCATACTTATAAATAGCACATCTATTTCTGGTTCAAATAAGAAAGCTTCGCAAGCTGGCAACAAGATTTACGCCGTCGATTGGCAGATGTCACTACAAATCTAAAGGACGGATTAAAATAAAAATAATTGTTGCGAAATACATATATAAACTTTTTAAAATGTAATTTTTTAAAATAAAAAGAATAAAATTCGAAATAGAGAGTATTTTTTTAGATCGTGGGACTTAGATATTAAAAGTTATGAATTGTCAAATTTCTTTGAATTTTAAATTCTGGAGAATGTCAACATGTTTTAAACAAAATTAATCAAAAATGTCTTATTTCACAAAATATTTTGGATAATTTTTTTCATAACGCCTGAAAGATTGAACAAACCCATCGTAAACTAACAGATCCTGTAAATTTTAATACAATAGACTTCTGGATAACAACGCCTTTTATCTGGCGGCAATTTAATATAGCTGCTAGATTTTCTCTAGAAAAATGTCTAAAACAAAAGAAAAATGCTACTTTTGGTTGAATGAAATCTCTTCGAAATTCATGCTACAAAAAGTACTAGAAGAACGACATATGCAGTACGATTCACATAAAAAAAAATGAATTAATGCTGACTTCTAACGCAACTTTTCAACCTTTTTCTCGCATATCGAAAAATTTATTTCGATATAATGTAAATTTATAAGTCAACTTCGGAAAAGAATTTATCCGAAATACCTCAAACTTCTAAGCTCAAGTTTTTAGCATAAAACAGCTTATGCATTCCATAATGATTATAACCGACCGTTCAAGATGGTCATTGACTATATTTTGGCTATAATTTGATGATAATTTGATCTAACGAACAAAGAAATTCAAATTCATGTTTTAAATCAAAATAGCGGTCTAGCGAGACTACAAAAGATAAACATTTTCTAGTTTAGTAAAATCGTTGAAAAACGTCAGAAATGAAGAATTTTCTGCCAAAAAACTATTAATAAAGTTACCGCTGTTGGCATTTTTTTTTATTATTTGATCAACAGTTTCTGTATATATTACCAAATTAAATGTCGTCTCAAATACATTTTGCAAGCAAATCAAAAAAAGTGGTGTAATATTTGTGTATTTTTCCTTGGTTCAATATGTTTGGATTAATTACTAATCAAAAACTAAACTAACCAGTTAAGTAAAAATTTCCGTTAATTAATCTGAACTGTTATCCCAAAATACCACTGTCGAATTATTCTTCATAAAGTTGTTTTCCTTGGTAGCGGTAAAAATAAGAAGACATCTTCAGCGATACGTTTCGATGGCGCCAAGGAACCCAAAAGTTTTCTTTGAATAGAATCAACTTTTTTCACAAGGCCGCATTCCACCAAAACTTTAACCGTCAAGTGTAGTCGGATTTTGGTCACGTTTTACCATCAAGCCGAACTTTGCTCAGCTTTTACCGTAACATCATATGATTCTTCATAATTTTGGAATACGAAAATTTGAAATACAGGAAATGACTGTTGAACGAATGGTCTGAACTAATTCTAAAAAAACTTTAATTTCTTGTATGACTCAGGTCATTGACTTGGTGTCAGAAAAAAAAGGGTTTGGTGCATTTTGAACAGATCCGGAGAATGTTCTTGATAAAAAATAATTTTTACCGGTTTTTATATATTCTTGCAATCAATATACCCTCTAAATGATTTTTCAATAATCCAGGGCAACTTTTTGGTAACACGAGAATTTTCAAAATATTGCTTTAAAAAAAATTCTGATGTTCAAATTAATTTTTTCGAATTTGACAAATTATCGAGAAATTTTATGAAAAAGTTTCGACATTATAAAAAAAGCCTTATTTTTTTGTTCAAATTTTTTTTTCAATATTTGGTTTCAATAACGAAAACACTCTTCAAAAATGGCTACTTTCATCATATGGACATGGTTTTGTGACTTTTGGTCAAAAATAATCGGAAATATTTTTGAAAAATTTCATCATTTCTCGTTCAAAAAATTTCAAATTTATTTTTTTTGAATCACCAGCTGAAAATTGAGAATGCCACCCTTACTTCATCAATATGTTCTTTTTTTGTTTCTTCGCCCTGTTTATACTCTGAAATCATAATTTTGAAACGAAAACTACGGCTTGCCGGAATCCATCGAAGCCTTTTTATCCCAGTAATTGAAAAAATTTATTTCACATCGAATTTGCCAAATTGGTAACCACCTATCCACCACGTAATAATTATTTCATTAAGCTCATGAAAAAAATATTTCGTTTGAGTAGCTAAAATTCGGATTTTTTCTGTTCTTTTTAAAATTATTTGAAATTTTCGAATTTAGAACGTCAGAAATTGTAGTGGAAGACAAATTATTCAAATTTTCACTGGTGGCGACACCATTTTTACGGCTTTTAATTAGTAGAACAATAAATTTTACTTTAATTTAGACACCCTTCGATAGGCAATCACACGTTTTTTTTATGTTTTTGCAAAGAAGATTAAAAAATCAAAATAATCATCTGAATGAAATCAGATTAAATGAAGTTAGCCAAGGTGAAACTTTCTGTTCGACAAAAGTTTACATCCGAAAATTTGAAGTGGCAAAAAGTTTCCACATCAAGAGAAAAAAAATTTAAAAAAAGTGAAATCTGGGGTTCAAAATGCCACCGACCTCCTTAAGTACTTAGCACCTTTTACCTTAAGTATATTACCAAATGAGTATGTGGGTTAAGTGTACAATTATTCGAAATAAATTCATTAAGATATTTTAAAACTAGCTCTGTTTGACCAGATTTTTTTTATTATTGAAAAAGTCCTTGTTCAATAGTGATCCAGGTTATAAAATCAACTCATAAACTTATTAGATATGAATTGAAATTACTAAATAGATCTGCATCTCGAATGTTGTCGAGAAGTTTATTCAAATGATGCTTGACGTTGCTGGAATGATGCGTTCGGCTGTTTGCTTAGACTTTCATGTATTGCAAAATCTAATTACATCAGCCAATCATCTTCACGCATTTACATCATTTTGAAAAACATTTGTTGTTATGTTAAAGCAAAGACCAGTTCAGAGAAATAATGTGACAACATTATGTTGTACAAGAAGGGGTTTTCTGGTTAGTCCCACAATTGTTTAAAAATAGGTTTCAAAGTACTATTAAGTTAAAAACCCATAATTAAGCCGCTGCAAGTTACGTGGATCCTGGAGAGCTCTTGAACTTTTTGTTAAATATGAACCATCGGCCGATCACCCATCGCTCAAAATTTTCTGTAAATATCGTGTTTAACAATAATCTCACAGTCTGCGAATTTTTTTACAAAATAAATTTGTTTATTGAACTGAAAATGTCACTAATTGAATTTTGACGCAAGCTAATCTAATTGAAATGTGCTCAAGAGATCAGACAGAGTTAACAAGCAGCCATTCAGCTGACTTCTGAACAATTTGGTAAAACTGTTTCAATTAAATAAGCTAATAAAATATTTGCAATAATTTCGAAAGTTTTTTTTTGAAAATTGATTTTCAAATTTTAAAAATTGAGAGATGTCAAAACGCTAACAACATTTTTACAGCTTTTTATTACTCAATATAATTTTGGTCTGCTCATTTTCTTCAAAGATAGCTAATCAGGCTTCCAAAAGGGATGCATCCCCGCCGATTTTTCCATCCCTATCCCGTTTTATCCCAAAAACGGGATAGGATGAAGGGATAGATTATCCCCTTTATCCCGGGTCCGGGATAGCCTATCCCTTTTTACCCGTTTTTGTAAATACGAATAAAATTTTAACCGGAAGAGAGTTAAAATTGTGTTTATTTATTTATATATAACTTGGGGGATATATTTGAGGGTAAAATATTGTCAAAATAAATTGTGGTATTTTCGATGACTCCCGGTTAAATCCAAAGTCAGATAAAATTTTACTTTTATTAGTTTATTTATTTATAAAGGTGGATTAAGAAGTAAAATGAATTTAAAAAGGTAGTATTTTTTGATAAATGGTCACTTTCTGTGTGCAAAAAGGGATAGGGATAGAAAAGGGATAAAAAGGGGATAGGGATAGAACGGGAAAGGGACGGAAAAGATATAGAAACGGGATAAAAAGGGGGATGGGACTTTCCATCCCTATCCCTCTATGGCTCTGAATTTTTCATCCCTATCCCCTCTATCCCTCCTCGGTTTATCCCTTCTATCCCTATCCCTTTTGGAAGCCTGGGCTTAATATAATAAAAATTAATTTATTAATATTCAGAAGAAACGATTAAGAAAAAATGTTTCATGCTGACCCTTCAAACTTGAGTGACTTGGGATCTCTCAAAAAATTGTATGATATGATTTATTTCACATACTCTATGTAATTTTGTTGCTCGGAGAAAAAAAAAGCGTCTTGAGGTTCTAATTGAGGAAACGAATTTTAATCTAATTCAATTTTATCTTTGTGCGCTCTGATTGGCTACTGATAAAACCATCTCGACACCCTCCCGTCTTTTCCGAGCAACAAAATATATACGTTTTAAAAACTCAGTTTTTCCCTCGTTAAATAACGAATACTTACTTACTGAGATTTTGTTTTTCAATGAGCAATATCCCATATTCACACTTTTGTGAATATCTCGGCCCTACTAATTAAAACACAACTACGTTTCCTGATTCAGGGCCGGGATATTCAACAAAGTGTGAATAAGGATATCAGCTTTAAATTTTAAGGATCAATTTGAAGCTGTTAAACATATTAACCCGTTCCCTGATAATTGAATAATAAAGACTATGTTATAACTAGGGTTTCACCTATCTTGGAAGGTCGGAAAAAATGTCGAATTATTAATTTTTTCTCTAATTATTATCTCCGTTTCCCAATTTAGTTGAGTTAGGTGACACCCTAGTATATAACATCTTTCAGGTTGTAATTTTTACGTTTTTGCAAAAAAAATACGCTTTTTCGATCGCTAATTAATAACAATGAATGAACCAGCATAATCTTATAATACAAAAACCACTTATTCAAATTATTCAGACACTAACGAGATATACGTTATTATTGACTCTTATACTCTATATATGGGGCCAGCATGCTCAACTGAATTTAAATTAATTAGTTTTTTAAAGTTCATTTTTTAACTTGCATTTTAAAATTTGTAACTAAAATTGATAATACACCTGCCGTTAGAAACGTATGTTTGAGGTAAGTTCAATTAACTTAGCAGAACTGAAGAAATACTTAGAAAATATTGATGGTGTTGACTTCACATATTAAGAATTCTCGAATTTGAAATGCAATCATTTCAAGTTGGCAACTTAAATCAATTTTGAACGTGACGAGTATTCTAGTGAATATTTAGGCATTTTTAAGTCGTTTGCATCGCGAATTCCAAATACTTTATATGTCAATGTCGAAAAGTAATAATTTTCTCGGCCAATTTATTTTAGTTCGTTCATTAACGTAGTTATGACTAAATAAACAAATAAATCATGATCATTATAGTTGCAAGTCGACATCCTTCATTGTCCAACTTTTGAGAATGTATATAGTATCCGTGCCAACATGTGAAAATATTTACTAAACTTGGCATATTACGTGAATCAACACTGTCGTTAAAAGCTTTACACGAATTTGTCTGGTCATTCAGAATGATTTGAATGGTTTTTCGTTACTATATTGTAGCACTTCTTTGAATGATTTGAAGCGGGCATCACTGTACACATTCATTGAAGGTGAAACTAAAATTTGTCACATGGAATAAAGGCTTTTCGATTTCATTCGCATTCATGTCTCGAATAAGACATTTTTGATTAAGATAACCGTGGAGTGTACTAACGTTTTCGAGTTATTAGACTTTAGCCACTATAAACCTTTATTCTTAAGTGGTGTTCGTTTGCATAAATGCAGGCTTTAGAAATATCAAATTTTCACAATTTTTTTATAATTGTTATTTTGTATGAAAATATAGACCGACTGCGAGCATAACGGCGGCTGTGTCTTTGTAATCTGCTCACTATTCTTGGAGAAGAGCACTTTTGTAGGGTGCTCTAAAAAATCATTTTTGTATGAAATAAGTTGAAATTAGTCAAATTTTTGGAAAATTAAAAACACATTTATAATTACAACTGAGAATAGAAGATTTGGACAATATCTCAATTACTGATTCTTGGCACAACTATCCGTGCACATTCATATAAGTTTTGAATGTGTAACTTTCAAATCCAGGGAAGAGATATACACTTTGATGAACCCCTAAAATAGGGTCCAAAATACTGTTTTTTGGTGATTTTGAAGCCTAATTCACAAAAAAATTGGACAAAAACTCTCAATACTGATCTGCACGGACTATCAGCTGCACAAATACATATAAAGTTTCGAATTGTACTGAAAAACCAGGAAGGAGATACATTTTGAAAAAATATTCCGTCAGTTTTGCAAGGCACGTTTCTGATTGAAGAGCCATACTGTCCACTTTCGATATTTTTTAGGATGCAAGATTTTAGTTCAAATATATCAGAAAAGAAGGTAATTTTGGTTCAACGATTGATGTCTTTATTGCGGATCACTTGGCCATTTAAAAAACTTCGTATTTTTTGCTTAAATGCGACGACGCGA
>SCLH01000889.1:333451-367138 GCA_004367855.1 Oikopleura vanhoeffeni
AAATTGATTTTGTATTGAAATAAGGTGAAATTCGTCAATTTTTGGGAAATAAAAACCGATTTTAATAAACTGAGAAAGAAATTTGACAAACTCTCAATAATGATCTCACGGACTATCAGTCGCACATTCATATAAGTTTTGAATGTGTAACTTTCAAACCAGGGAAGAGATACATTTTTATGACACCCCTAAAATAGGTCTCAAAATACTGTTTTTTGGTGATTTTGAAGCCTAATTCAAAAAAAATTGGACAAAAACTCTCAATACTGACTGCACGGACTATTCAGCGCACCATCATATTAATTTCGAATTGTACCTGAAAAACCAGGAGGAGATACGATTTTGAAAAATAATTCCGTCAGTTTTGCAAGACCGTTTCTGATGGACAGCCATCTGTCCACTTTCGATATTTTTAGAGATGCAAGATTTTAGTTCAAAATATATCAAAAGAGGTAATATTGGTTCAACGATTTGTACTTTTGCGTCACTTGGCCATTAAAAACTTCGTTTTTTGCCTTAAATGCGACGACCACCCCTTAAATAATCAGGAAAATTTACATAGTTTTAAACATACTTTAAATGTGGAACTGAAATTTTGAATCCTCAAATTGAGGGAAACTAAAGCTTTAGTCTTAGCATCTTAGAATTTTTAAAAACTTAACAAGCATTTTGATGACAAAATACTTAACATACTAAAAATTAATAATTTTTATTGATATTTGGTTGACTAATTTGATAAAAAAAGCTCAGGCATTATTTGGTTTGTTTTAGAACGCAATTTTTTCTAAAGTTATTTTTAAATGAGACTTTAAATATATTCTAATTGAGGATTTTTTTCAAAGTTAGATCTTATTGTTTTTATCTAATTCGTTCGCAAATAACTTTTTATACATGATATTAAATTTTTTATATGTATTTACGTGTTTTTTGTCGCGAGCACACACTTGTTCTCACTTATGAACAAGTAACCAAATTAAGACAATATTAAGATACGATGCAATTTACTTGCACAAAAATGTGTCTTTTTTTTAATAAATTGACCAAACAAAATATCATTTCTGGCCTGATAAATGTGTTTGCGACTAATAATAATAAAATTTTGATGTAAAAGTTTTTTAGAGTTTTACCAAAACTCGCTAATTACTCAATCAAGATAAAAATGTAATTAAAATTATGAATTATCCGTGAAAAAAACTAACAAGAAAAATATGTTTCGAAGAAATATCTTCTTTATTGACAAAAATAGGCGCTCTCTGTTACAAATAAATACACTAGTTTAAAGGTGCTGCCCGCCGCTCTTGATCAAAAGAGATTTATTGAATAATTTAAATTTTCTACAAGAACTTTGTCGCATTAAAAGCGTCGCATCTTTTTATTTAATATATAAACGAGTTATTAGCACGTTAACAAAAACCGTTTTTGGGTTTAACAAAAAACGTGAACGTTAATTTGAAATTTTTGTTTGAAAAAATTTGTTCAAAAATAAATTTCTCTATTTTCTGACGGAATGGATTAGCTTGCATATCACTTCTGCAAATCATTCTGTGCTGGAGAAAAATAGTGGGTTTTCAAAATCTTTCATAAAATGATGACGATTTATACTTATTGAAAAATAATTATATCTACAGTCCCTAACCCTTGAAATGCAAAAAAAAATCCAAAAAAGTAGGCATTTCAAGGGGCAAAAGGGATTATGCGCATTTCAAGGGGCCATGCCTTTTTTCTGGAGAATCAATAATTGCAATATAAACTTCTTGCTCAAAAGTGCTAGTGATATGACTTATTCTTATTCGCCGTAAGCCTCTATTGGCAGGTTTCTGGAGTACCAATAATTTAGCAATTACTTGTCTCTGTATTTGTGTCAAATTTTTTCAGAAAAATAAGTAGCCAAATAAACTGCGTTTTTCGTGACTGCTGTCTATATAAAATCTATACCGTGTTACTCATACACTGTATTTCTTTTTTTGCTCTAATGTCAAACTATTTCACGCTTTGAGTATTTTCTCGTCATTTTTATTTATAAATTTTTATACAAAAGCAGACCTTATATGCAGTAGTTTGAAAGAGTCCCCAAACTGGGACAATTAAAACAATGAAACCCTTTTACGCGCCAAAAAAAACCGATCGGAAAATATCATCTTGCCAGGTGATGATCACGTAGAGATTATCAAGGAAACATTTTGTACACGTAAAAAAGTAGATTGCGTACTGTGCAAAATAAATTTATGCATTTTAAAGAGTGAAAGTCTTTTTCAGAAAAAAAAACCAGGCATTTCAAGGGGTTAAAGGAGATATTTGCATTTCAAGGGCGACATTTCAAAGGGTTAGGACTGTAAACATAATCATAAACAGCAATCACGGAATATTATTTTTTTTATTCCATTTTAACGAATGAACATTTCGAACAAAATTCGTAGACTGTTAAAAAGAGTGAGAAATTACCCACCCAATTACAAAAATAGGCATACTCACCCCCTTAACTCGTATAAATTTTTTTTTTGACGCATCAATTCAATTGTTGTCAGACTTTCCGACTGACTTATTGAAAGAAATAGTTATCGCACGCTATCAAAAATTCAACGATAAGACTTTAAAATGGCTGATTTAATTATCTGAACGGAAAATTTGATGCATCAACCAAAATATATAGTAAAAAATGGTTGATCAATTAGATGGTATATTTATTCCTGAATAGCTAAATTGATTTGTTATTATGGTCCTTGAAATGTTCGTTTAACTCCTTCTAAAAGCGATTTATCTATCTCAAATGAAGAAGTCGGATAGCAGCAGTGTCGAGCAAATCCGTCTTCATTTTGTAGTTTTACACCGGAAAATTTAAGGGAGTGATCTTAAAAAATTGATTGAGTAAGCAGTTTTTAACAAAAAATTTTTTTCGAAAAACTCCAATTAGCCGGACATGACTATGTATTTATTAATGCCTAATTGATTGATTTCGCCCTCCAAGATAAGCAGTCACGTGGAACAATCATTTTTTCTTCTTTATGCTACTACATAAATGGACATGATTTTCTTAAGGTTGACAAGTAAAATGAGCGCCTTTTTTCAAAAAAATATCGACACAAATTTTACAGAGATACGCCAAACAAAAGAGCGTCTTCATAATGAATTTGGCCCCTCATTGCCCATGCCCCCCATTTCCCATGTTTCGAGCAGCCAATAAGAATTTTATAAGATAAGAGGCTAAAAATGAATTACTGATAATTGTGTCGCCAAAATTTTTTCCCTTATTTTTAAGCCTGATATCAATATATCATATTATGTTTTTCGAAAATAAAATAGTCATATCAGGAATTTTGAACCCGAGCAATTTTCAAAATATCGTAATGACAAACTATTGTAAAACAAATTTTTCAAAAATGGTGATTGCGAATCACACGGTTCCTTGGGATTAATATTCAGATAGATATCTTGATCAAAAATACAAGTCATTTACAATTTTTTCATAAAACATGAATATTTGCAGTGATGCAAAAATTTAAGCAAATTTTGGTTTTTATTAAGCCGTCATTATAGGAATTCAGTTCGCTCAGAACTTTGCAACATGGAAAACCTCTAAGTGCTAGCCCTTGCGCGTTTTTCGATGTTGTTCAAATGTCTCTAAAACTAAAACGGTTTATAAAATGCATTTACCAAACAGTTTTGGGCTCAATGAATACTAAAGGGAAACTATCGTTAGGAATAACTTTATAAACAAAGGAGCCTCGATTGGCGCAATCAACGACAAAGTGGATATTACTAAGCCACTCGATTTAAATATAGTATACTTATGTTTTGAAACGTGAGCGAATAGTACTTTATCTTAAAATTCTTCCGGAGCTTATGCAAAAAACTTGTGTTTTGCGGATCAATTAGTAGCCGACGGAAATATCGGATCTATCCCTTGGATTTGACGCTTGAGGATTTAAACTATATAACTTACGCTTCTAGGATGGCAGAGCCAAGGTCTTTCTCATTTATTTGTAAGTTTTTTGGCAGATCGTTCAAAATTTTCAATGAAAAATGAAAGATAAACTTCTTCAAATGCGATAATATTTTCACTTTTCTCACCTGGCAATGAAAATTAAGCTGTTTATGTCTTTGTCATGATGGTTTCTAAAAATTTTAAAGATACTTCTAATAAAACATCATCTTAAAAACGCGCGTCACTCCTTAGGGGTCTCATAGGCAGCATATCTTTTGGACCGAAAATTATTTTGACGGGATTTTTAGAATTTTGATTTCCACGATAGATTGTTTTAATTATATATAAAGAAATAAAAAATTGTGAAAAATTAACATTCTGGAAATTTTTTTGATCTCCACGTGATTGTAATTATATAAAGAAACAAAATTTTAAAAAAATTAATATTCTGGAATTTTTATTATTAAATTTGAAACAATTTTTGAAGTAAATTTATAGGCAAGTCGTATTCTTTTGAACTAAAGAGCTGAGGTCTGATTTTATGATTTTTGAACTAAAACGTGGCTTTTTCAGTCCATATAACTCAAAAAATTCGTAAAAAAATTACCAAAAATTTTTGGCAAAAAATATAAATTTTTTCTGTGGTCGAAAATACAAAATCTTTTCTCTCTAGCGCTCGAACGGTTAATATTTGGTCATAGTTTATAATACCGTTTCCAAAACCATTCAAACTACGATCGTTTGGTCTTTTAAAAAAATTATTGTCAAAAATTAAATTTTCAAATCGTACTCCTTGGTAGTTCCCAAAAATTAATTGTTTTATCAGGCATAACAGTTTGTAACAATTATTACGAAACAACTATAGTGCATAGAAAAAAGTTTGCCATGTAGCATGAAAAAAAAATACAATTCCGTGGCCAAAAAAGCAGAAAACAGTCCTTTTCGCCAGCTTTGATACTTTTAGTAGAAAAATTAAATAAAAGGAATAACCAGTTGTTTTCCGCCTTTGAATTTCGCAGATAATGTCCAAGTTTTGAACATTCCTTAAAAGGACGAAAAAAAATACAGCTTTTCATTCAAGAAATATTTTTTGCCTCCTGTCTTAACCTCATCTTACCAGTTGGTTCAAACATGCTATCTTAAAAATAGATTCAAAACGTCTTCACAGAGATTAACGAACTAAACTTTATTCAGAATTTAGTTCACTTCCTATGTCTATGCCGAAAGAAATTAAGGAATTCAAAAGTCCATTTTGCCTATAAGAACCCCCTTAAAGGGGGGTAGCGGTCGACAGTCTTGTAGTACTTTGGGGATGTAAAATAGAACGTAATTGCTAGGAACACTCAGCAAGCATAAACTTATTACAAAAAAAAAAATTCGAAATTTTTCATTTTTTCAAGAATTTTTCTAGTATTTTTTTTGGAAATTGGAAAGACCCACTTTTTTGACCAGAAAAAACTCAAAATATCAAAAATGCTGTAAGCAATTTTTTGATCAGTGAAACTCAGCTTTAATTAAGTGGTATTTTCGAGCTAAATCCAACGATTTCCATTTTCGAGTTTCACTTCGGTTGTTCTAGAATTCTAAACAAAAATTTTTAAATTCTGCAACCATCATAATAACAAAACAAATATTTCCTTCTTTTCCAATTTATACCTGCATTCTGAAATACCTAGGGGAGATAGAATTTGAATAGCGAAATCTTGAAATTGGGGGGTGTTTGCGCAGTTCTAGAAAAAGCTAGTTGGAATTTAAAAAAATTCCCCACATATATACAACCATAAGTTTTTCCGTGGTTCATTACCAAGTTGAGTGACAAATCGTATGCGAGCTCTAGGAGAGATAGATTTTGAAATTTTATTAGGTGTTCTAGGAATTCGCTGCATGGTTGCACCAGGGATCGGCCAAAAATTATTCTGATTAATTTTTCTGAAGATTTAAGGATAATCTACAAATGGCTATCTCAAAAGTTTTCGAAGCAGTTTAGTCATTCTGGGTAACAATGGAGTACAAAGTACATTTTGCGACCGCTACCCTTAAGGTGTCTAAATCTAAGGTTCTTTCTTTATTTTTATTAGGAATCTATATCACCGACTCAACCACCGTTAAAATCTCAGTTTAATCTTGTTTAATACGATTTCTACGTCAAAATCAAAATTGAAAAAAAACAAAAAGAAACGAAATTTTGGCAAAATCGAAGAAAATATTGTTTTCAAGTGGAGTTGAAAATAAATTTTAAAGGTGGATGGATCGCTTATCATTTGCAAGTTCTCGGTGCTAATAAATTTTTTATCTGGATTGAAAATTGGTTAAATGGATTCTCCCCAAACCGTGATTTCGTTCAAAAAATTATTATGTTAAGAGCATGAACAAGTGCGAAGAAAACAAAAAGAGTTCATATTGAAACAATTTAAATGCGCATTCTTATAATTTCAGCCGGTTATTCCAGAAAAATAAATTTAAAATTTATGTGACAAGAAATGAAAAAATTTCAAAATATTTTCAAATTTTTCGACCAAAATCCACAAATAAGCCACCCTATCTGAGGCTCGATTCATTAGTTTCGCAAAATGCACCTTTAAAAAATTTGAAAAATTGTAATTTTTCGGGCTAATTATTGAAACTTCGATTTCGCGCTCAAAAAAAACATATGATTTCATCAAAAATCTTCCATGTAGGTTAGCACTCGAAAACATCTTGATTACAAATAATATTTCCCATATAAAATCCACTGCAAATCTTCAAGCATACAAGAATTAGACCGAAAGTTAAGTAGGCGGTTGTAAGTTTTGGTAAACAGAAAAATTCCAAGTACGACCATAATTAGTTCCTAAAAACATTCGAAGTAAATTCGATCAATGTAAACTGGATAAGGCAAAAAGGGTTTGCGTCTCTTCTAAGCACGAACATATGATCAGTTAAAATATGAACATTAATTATTGTCTCCCAAAACACAAGTGTAGTTGATTGCCACCAATTCAATGACGATCTTTCAAAAAAGCAATAAGAACTATTGTCACTTACTCAAATGTTAGTAGCCCCGGTTTTGAAGAGATCTTTTATCGCTTTATTGAAGAAACGGCCAGACCTATTGTTATTACAAAATCGACAATTTAATAATTTGGCTTTCTATCCATATGCCTTAAAATGCGAATGAAAATAAATCTTCGACTCAAAACTTAATAGCAAAAAGAAAAATTTACAATGTTTGCGTAGATTGTAAAAAAAACTTTAATGAGTATATCCCTATTCACACTTTTGTGGATATCTCGGCCCAATCAAGCAATCTTCGAGCCTGACGTGTCGTTGTTAATGTTAAGTGTGTGACTGAGCGATAGCCAATCAACGTAAGATTTTTCTTCTTTTTTAAGAGATGCTTTGTATCAGGCCATTATTTTCCGGCGGGCAATTAGATAGGTTTTCGAGAGACGAATGGAAGCCATCCAACAAGAATGAATTGTTTATTTCTCTCTTATGAGAACTAAGCCTCACTTATTTTCCCTAATCACAGTAATTATTGCTTTAAGTATCAAATATTTTAATTTGAGAAAATAAAAACCATTAATTTATGTTTATAAGTTCTGCTAAGTAGGCATTGAATCAGTTATATTCTCCCTAATCAAAGTTTATATTTCCGATAATGTGTCGGTGAAATCTTATCAAAAAAATAATCACATAATATCGGTATTTTAAATTTTACACTAATTTTTTTTCTCGGGACCAAATGGCTATTGGCAATAGGTCTATGGGTGGATTTTGATTACGAATTAAGACCTCTCCGGAAAAAATTTTTCCAAATTAAAATTTTTTTGTTGACCATATCTGCAGCATGAACAGAAAAAACTTTCAAATCACTGAAAAATTTTTCAAAACATGCCAATTTCGGATTCAAATTATTTTAAAACAATAAAAACTCGAAACTTTTTTCCCCGTTTTTGAGCTAATGTGAATACAAAACCTTCATTTTTTGTTTCGCGTGATCTCCGCAAGTTCTACAGCACAGTTATGGGATTATGTTTAAAAATTCGCCTCCAGAGTCTCACGGGCCTGTTTAGTTGCATTTCCCTAGGGTTCAAAATTTCGGATACAAAAATATGCTCAATTACAGCTAAAAATGACGTCACGGAAGTTAATAACTGACACGAAAATTGATCTTTAAACATTTCAAAAATATTCACAGAGCCAAAAAACAGTGAACCTGAATTGATTCTAGTTCAGAAAAAAATGCTCAATTTGATCGAAACATTAAGCAAAAAAAACATCAAACTTCAGGAATGACGAAAGACCTCTTTCATTTAATGTAATGAATCCGCAGATGAAGCTAGACAGCCGAGAATCACCGTAATGACGAATTTAGAGATTTGGAATTTAAGACCAAGAAAACCCCGTATGTTTCCCCCCTTTTTGAGCTAATTTACATTACAAATAACTGTCAATTTTACGTTCATCTCCGCAAGTTTCTACAGTACAGTTTATGGTTTTGCTATTGAAATTCGTGCTTCCAGAGTCTCACAGACCTGTAAGTTCATTTCCCCTTAGGGCCAAAATTTCGGATACTGAAAAAATGTTAAAATTTTGTATCGAAAACTGCGTTATGGGGGATTCACTGATTAGAAAATACCTAAAAATTATAAAAGGTTCCAGTTGGTGTAGAAGCAAACAATAAAATCTCAAATTTATGATTTGCTTCCAAAAAAATGCTCATTTCATCAAAAACTAGAAAAAATGTCAACATCAGCCTTCTTATAAAATACTCATATCCAACGTATCATAATATCGCAGATGACGCAGAGCTGTAAAATTCACAGAATGATAAATTAGAGATTGTTAATTTCAAAACGTAAAAAACCCGAATCTTTTTGTCACGTTTCCGGACTCATGTGACATTACCAAAACTTTAATTTTAGTTCAGCGTTAATTCCGCAAGTTTTCACACGATCGTTTTTGGATTTGATAGAAAATTCGTCACCAAGAGTCTCACAGGACCTTTAGTTGATTTCCCCTAGGTCAAAATTTCGGTACAAAAAAAAATGTTTTATTTTGTCAAAACTGCCGGTGTATGAGGGAATGGACCTCACTCTGATACGAAAATGACCTCAAAATTATAAAAGTAATCAAAGTGTGCTAAGAACAGAAAAATAAATCTTTAAATTTATGATTTTGCTTTCAAAAAAATACTAAATTTCATCAAACCTAAAGAATAAGTGTCAAACGTCAGCTTTTCATAAAATGCCTCACTTATATAATAAAATATCCGCAAATGGACGCTAAAGAGCACAAAATCACAGCTGAATGAATTTTAGAATTGTCTTATTTCAGATAACATAAAAAAACCAAATCTTTTGTTCACTTTCCGGGCTCAGTGAATACAATAACTTTGATTTTGTTTCAGCGTGATCTCCGCAAGTCCTACAGGCCACTTTTGGGATTTGCTTTGAATTCGTCTCCAATGCTCAAATTCGTCTCACAACGCTGTAAGTTGATTTCTCCTAGGAATTCTTAGGATTGACAATTTGATACTAAGAATGTCAAATTTTATCAGAAATTTCGTCTGGTAGGTTAATCGACCTGATTAATTCGAAAAACCTCGAAAAACTGAAAAAAAAATCACAGTAGTGCCAAGGAGGCAATAAAACACTTAATCTTGAACTTATTATTATGCCCTCGAAATAATGCTCAATTTATCCAAAAACTATAAAAAAATCGGGTTCACATCAGGTATTAAAAATGTTTTTTTTATTATTAAATATCCGCAGATGATGCTAGGAAGCGAAATCACCGAATGACAATTTTAGGGCGTAAATTTCAAAGAAAAAAATCCCGAATCTTTTTGTCAATTGTCCGCTCTTATCTGACATACAGTACTGAGTTTTTTTTATTGCGAAATGAAAATTGTCATTAAGGCAATTACGACCAACTTAAAATGGTACTAGTGATTTTATTTGTAAAAGCCAGCTATAGCCCGATGCTAAGGGTCTGAAAATATAAATCCACCTAGTACTATTTTTTATTGGCCGGTAATTACCTCCAATGAAATTTTCATTTCGCGAGGGTAAAAAAACACATACCTGTACAAAACTCAATTTTTAATCAGCGGATTCTCTCGCAAGTTTTACAGCACCAGTTTCTACAAGACACATTGAAAGTTTTCTCATAGAGCCAAACGTTTGAAAGTAACATGTCCACTTTGAGAAGCACATGATTAATTATACATGAGCAATTAGAAAATAAGTTTTTAACGAGAAATTAAGGAGACATATTTTAAAACTGATACAAAATTAAAAAATTACGGGAATTGTTTCGGAAGAGTTCCGTTTCAATTTAAAATTTTTAGACGTTTTCATGATTCTAGAATAGATCGACCTAAAAATTTCAACCTGACTAAGCAGATTTTTGTCATGTGATACATGAGCTTGCATTAGGGTGTTATTTTTATAACTAATCTGATCAACTTAATATTTTTTCAAATTCAGAAAAATTGACATTAAATATAAAACTCCCTTAAATCGGCCTTCGGCTATTAGACTCATCTTTAACAAATTAAATTAACATGATAAAACTCCCTTCAATATCTGTAATGAAAACAAAATAAACTCTCTTAAAATCGGCCTTCGGCCCCGATCGGGCTCATTCTTCACAAATTTTAATTGGAAACATAATAAAAATAAAGGTTTTGTGGTTAAAAGTTTTTTTCATAGTTAAGATAAGAACTAGCATCTTTTCAGAGCATGAACTTATTTAAGATAACAGTTTTTTGCTCCCTGGCACCCATCTGTGAACCTTTTCTGAAATTTTTAGGTCTTTTCGTGATCATTGAATGATCACCTACTAAATTACCAGTTTCTGATGAAATGGGCATTTTTTACATATTAAAAGTTCGACCCTATGGGAAATCAACCTTACATGTACTGTTAAACGTGTGCTGTGAAAACTGTGCTAGTGAAACTTTCAGAGATCACGGCTGAATTACAATTGTAGTGTTTGTTTGTCAGATGAGAAGCGGAAGTTCCCCAAAATTCGTCATTCGGTGATTCGCTCTCTAGATAATCTGCGGATATTTATTAAGTTTAAAAAAATTATTTTGTAATACCGAAGTTTGAGCTTTTTTTCATAGTTTTGTGGATTTAATATTGGGCATATATTTCGAGGCATAATAATAAGTTCAAATTAAGTGTTTTGCTCTCTAAGCACTACCTGTGAATTTTTTTTCAGTTTTTGAGGTCCTTTTCGGAATAATCGGGATCGGATTACCTACCAGACGTAATTTCTGATAACATTTGACATTCGTAGATATTCCAAATTTCCACCCTAGAGGAATTAACTAACGGCGTTGTGAGAAAAATTTGGCGTTGGAGACGAGCTTTTAACAGCAATCCAAAAAGGTCCTGAAGGAACTGCAGAGATCACGCTGGAAAACACATAATTGAAAGTTATTGTACTCATCATTCTGTGATTTGGCTCTAGCGTCATCTGCGGATATTTAATACGTTGATAATGAGTTCATTTAAATGAAAAGCTGATGTTTGACCCTTTTCTAGTTTTTGATGAAAATTGAGCATTTTTTTGAAGCAAAATCATAAATTTGAGATTTTACTTGTTTTCTCTCCTACACCACTTGTAACCCTAGGGGAAATAACTTACGGTCCTGTGAGACTCGGAGACGAATTTTCCAATACAAAAACCAAAAAATGTACTGTAGAAACTTCGGAAGTATGAAGCGTTAAAATTGAAGTTTTTGTCATGTCAAATTAGCTCAATAAGGCGGCAAAAAACATTCGGGGTTTTTTTGGTTTTAATCACAATCTCTAAAATTCGTCTTCGTTATTTCGCGTTTCTAGCATCAATCTCGGTATTTAATAAGTGTAAAAGTCTTTCGTCATTCCTGGAAGTTTGGTTTTTTTTGCAAATTTTGAATCAAATTGAGGCATTTTTTCTGAACATAAAACTCAAATTCAGGGATTTTATGTTTTTGCTCTCTATCACGAACTGTGAATATTTGTGAAAATTTTAAAAATGGATTTCCTGATCAGTGAGTTAATTTTTTCGTGCGCATTTTTAGCTTAATTTGACATATTTTTGTATCCAAATTTGAACCCTAGAGAAAATCAACTACAGCCCTTCTGTGAAAATCTGGGACGAATTTCAAACAAATCCATAACTGTAGCTGTAAGAACTTGAGAGATCACCGGCTGACAAAAAATTGAAGTTTGATGTACATTAGCTTCAAAAAACGGGCAAAAAGATTCGAAGTTTTTATGTTTTAAATTTGATCCGAAATTGGATGTTTTGAAATTTTTTGGTATGTTGAGGGTTTCGAAGAGGTCTCATGTATCAAAATCCACCCAATAACCATGCAATAGCCTATTGGTCCTTGAGACAAAAAATCAGTGTAAAATTTAAAATACCGAAATCTTGTGTGATTTTTTTTGATAGACTTCCACCGACCACCATATCGAAATATAAGGTTGATTAATGGAGAATTAATAACTGATTCAATGCCTAACTAGCATAAAACTTAAAACATAAATTAATGGTTTTTTTTTCAAAATTAAAATATTGACTACTTAACCCTGGGAAGCTCCAAAATTGTTTTATTCGCGAGCTCTAGCAACCACTGAAAGTGAGCGTGCCGACTTTGAGCCTCTTACGGATTAACTACATTTTATAAAAAGCTGTGAATTGATCTATTTTGTAGGATTAGTACCAATTAGCGAGCTATCAAGTAATTTTAAAAATTTATCTAAACGGCCGAAACTAAAGCCTGCCAAAGATGGACCTTTGATCACTTACTTTTTCATATGAAAACAGAATATTTTTCAAAACATTTCTTTTCAATATTCGCACTCATTAAGACACTGTTTTACACAATTTTTTTTCGGATTTTCAATCTGATGTTCCCGTTTTTCTCATTAAATAGACGATTAGCAGCGCGATGTGATCAAAATAAAGTATAAACAACGTTGTCACAAATTAATTGCTAAGGACTTCGAAATATATCTCGAGGGTAAGCCACTTTCTGATTCAGTGTTGCCGTAAACATTTCATTTGAAGCTACTTCAAAAAAATCGATAGGATATTTTTTTCCGAATTTTTCTGAAAAATGAAAAATCACTCAGAAAAAATAAAAAAGAGTTCCGATGGTGGACTTTTTTTTTTGGAAAGATACTCAAAAACTTCCTAAAAACTATTCCTTCAGATTTTATCTATTCGTTATAAATGTTTGATAGCACGCATTTTCAGAGTTTTTTGAAAGAAATTCTCTAAAAATAGTAAGATGAAAATACCTTTTTGAACAGAAGTCCTAGCAATTTTAACTGCCAATTTTTAATTTTCTCGTGGCAAAATCTATGTTGGTTTGATCAAAAAATTTCCAGGACTTTTTCATCGATTTCAGCGATTTCAAAATTTCGGCACCACTTAACTGGGTGCTGAGCTGTCCAAGGGCCTTGAAGCATAAATTTTTACTGTAATTCCAGGGAAAAATATGTGAGGCTTAGATACTCACAAAGAGAAGAAAACAATCCAATTTCATCAGTGTGGAGTGGCTTCCATTGTCATCATCAGAAAAACTCTCTTATCCGCCCCGGAAAATATGGCTGCTATACAAAAGCCATCTCTTAAAAAAAAGACAGAAAAACAATTTCGTTGATTAGCGTACCCTCACTTAAACACTAAACATAACAAACGACACGTCGCAACGATTGCTTGTTGGCTCGATATTCACAAAAAAAACTTTGTTAATAAGGGATATTGAAGGAAAAACATTTACCCATCAAAATTTTTTCATCGAGCGCCCATTATATCCGTGATCGGTTCAAATAAGCAACGAAGTCCTGCTAATCAGATATTGTTTGTGAAATATTTGGTTGTTGTACACTGAACTGGTTTTCAAAATGTTTTGTGTAACCGCTTTAGATATGCCATCTTTGTATTTGATTCTGTTTATTACAAAAAATCTTGTAAAATGAGTTGAATATAATCTGATGATGGAACAGATTTCCTGAGCATCCATGATTCTGCATCCTAATTAAAACCTGATATTGTTTTGTGAAATATTTTGAGCTTTGTAACGAAAGAATTATTTCGGAATTTTTATATATACGAAAACCGTCATCAAAATGATCATCTTTGTAATTGAATTTTGTTTTATAAATTAATTATTTTCTTTTAATTAATTAACAAAATAATTTTATTTAAACAAATTACAAAGCATCCTAATTAAATCAGATAACTTGTTCGATATTTGAGCTTTCTGTATACAAAAGAAATTGTTTTTGAAACGTTGTATCAAATAATTTTTACCAAATATTCTCAAAGCATCCAGGACAAAAATATATTCCATGTTATATTTAAATCGAATTTTACAATGTTGTTATTAACAAAATTATATTAAAAACATGCTTTTTAAAAACGTTGAAAAAAAAAAGTTTAAACATATTTCTGTGTACGAAAGCATTTTATTTATAATTGAAATAGTTTTAATAAGGATGCGCTCCTTATTAACCTATTTCAAATTAAAATAAAATTGCTTTCCGTAACACAGAAAATTGTTTATAAACGTTTTTTTCAACGTTTGAAAAGACATGTTTATTAAAATTTATGTTAACTAAAAACATTGTAATTGCGATGTTAAATAACAGTGAATTATGTATGTTGACTTCAATCTCTCGGAGAAGGCGAATAATCTGGATTCACGAATGAAGAAACCACGGCTTAAAAAGTATTCTGAACATCGTGAAAGCTTGCAGTCACACCAGTGGTTGCACACACTGGGAAAAATGGCACATTGTTATAAGAAAAGGAGAGTGATCCACTCTGTTACGTAAGATTACATTAACAATGCGAGTCGCACTGGCAGACTCTCACCGTATTTTTCTTGAAATACGTGTTTGTGGGTTGGAGCCTCTACGATTATTTTATAACAAATCGAATTATCGTTCAAAAAATACATCGTGGAAACTTTAATTTTGACGCGAAGCTTAAATGACTGTCACGAAATCGTGACTCACGATGATGTTTAACTGGAACGGAATACGAAATTTAATACCTGTGAAACCAAATTGTATAATGAAAGGACCTCCTATATCGGTATTATCAATGTTGCATCATTGATCTTTTGACAAATTTTTAAAATTTCTTACTGTTAATAACTTCTGAGAATAACTCTAAAGCAAAAAAAAGGGAAATAAAATCAAGAAAACTTAGATAATACATAAAATATTCTCAAACTGTTAGTCAAACAAGTTTTGATAAATTTTGATAAAATTATTGGTTTGAGTTTTGTTCTAGATTTTACAATGAACACAAAATGTTGAACCAAAACTGATAGCAAAAAAACGTGAAGACAACATCGGTTAATTGTAAATTGTTTTGGTTTAATTCAAAATTATACACAAATATAATCAGTTTAAAACAGCGACAATTACTTTTTTGTTTTTTATAATAATACACATTAATTAGCACCTGTATGTCAAAAAATGCTGATCAGATTAGAAGAAAATCGAATCGAAAAGCAATTCTCTACATTGTGACCCTGGTTCTGAACATGGTTATTGGTTTGCTTATAATTATGAAATACAGTATTATAAAATCTGAGATAAAAGCAGATTATTTTTACGTTATAATGACGACACATACATGTCGTGTTTTTTGTTTTCCAAAAGTAAGCTTTTATTCTCGAGACATTAAAAACGTGATCACAGAGTTTATGAAGAATAAGAAAGAAAATAGCTTCAAATTAAGCGCAACCTTTTTCTATATTTCTGACATAAAATGTCAATTAGGCGCATTATACTATAAAGCGTTTGGAAAAACAGACAGTAACCAAAATATTCATTATTTCGAAATCTTCATATAATACATTGATAACCAGCATCGTGAAGTAAAAAATTCCTTTGTGTTGCTTTTCAGGTAGAAATTCGGGCGATTTTTGTTAAAATCCATGTAAAAAGATCGTGAAGTATGAGAATGGAGAGATTGCAAAAAATATCAAAATGGTATATGATTTAACACTCAGTCATTGCCCCAACCCATACCATGTCCAAAGTGCGCTTGATTTTGTATCGCGTAAATTCAGTATTTTTTTCGTCGCCATTCACTGAAATTTATTTGAAACTTTAACTGATAATTGATGATTGAGTGTATAACAAAAAAACATTTTTGCCAGAATTAAATTAAAAATTTCGAAATTTATTATCATTAACTAATTTGCAAGTGTATTTTGCATTATTTTCAAAAACTAATCGTTGTTTTTTTCAAAATTCTCGAAATAAGAAAAAGAAATTAATTGGAGATAATACTCAGACACCTGAGAAGATAGACTAAGCGCCAAATACTAATTAGCAAAGTAATAAATTGAAGAAAATCAATCGGCAATCAGAATCTATTGGAAGATTACGTTGTCGTCATTATATTTATAAAACTAATAAAATTTTGCTTTAAATTCCCTGAAGCTTGAGTGTTACGGGAAGTGATCTCGTAATTTATTAAAAATATAACACTCGATCACGCCAAAGTGCTTAAAACCAGCCCAAGATACTTGCTCCTTTTGCTTCGCACAGAACCGCCTAAAATTTCTTAGCATCAAAAAGTAAAACCGCTGACAAGAGTTTCCCGCATCCCGGTCAACAGTGGAGACAATACAATTTCTCAACTTCAGTGCAGTTCGATCCCGCTTCAACATCTGTTACGACTTTAAATTGAACAATAGTTATAAAAATCAATTCTCTACCTTGAAAACATATTGAAAAACAACTCAATAAATAAATCATCACTTTCTTATTTTATAAGACTAAACTCTCGGAGAGAGACCTATATAAACTAATCTTTACTGAGAAGACGTGACATTGTTCAATTCTAATTATGGCTAGTACGTTTAAAGCCTTAGGAATAAACGAATCCATTAAATAGGATATTGTACTCAAGATTCTTATTCAAACATAAATAGTCTGGCACTAGACGACGAAATTAAAATGTATTTGAAATAGAATTTGGAGGAACAAATTGCTTATTACAGTTTTCTGATCCAATATGTCGCACAACGCCATTTGAAATTACAGAATTAATCATAAGCTCAAAACTCCGGTTTCAAAGTCTTAAAACCCTCCGACTTCTATCCCTCCGCTATTTATGCGATCTCTGATTTGGACATTTTTCTTATGAAAATCTTCAAGAATTCTTTACAAGATAGCCTTAAACCATTTGTAACGATGTTTTAAACGTTTGAAATTCCTATTTCAAATCTGTATCAATGGCAGATTATTGATAAGGCAAATCAATTTTACTAAACTCACACATATTAATTTGTTAATTAATACAGTTTTCATTATCTGTAGCATTAAGCTCTCGAATTTTTCAGTCATCCTTTCAGTACAGTTAAAAAAATGAAAGATAAAATAATAATAAACATTCGCGCGAAAGATCGTCCAAGAGAATGTTAGAAAATCTTAACAATATAGATAAAAAAAATAAGCAAACTTTTATAAAAAACCATACGTATTCCATAGTATAAGGGATAACCGTTTATGTGTGAAAGTTTCCTCTCACTCCATAAACCTATGCTTTTAACCTTATCAAATTTTCCCAGTAAAACGCGCATCCTATGAGTATTGTATGCCAGTTGCAGATATTATATCGACAATCCTGAAATTAAAACTGAACCTTTATCATGTTGGCAACATCCCCTTTAGGGAATTTTGAATTCTTTAAATTTTTAAGAAAATAAATCGAAATAAAATGCCTTAGATGAATAATGTTTTCATTAATTAAATAATCGCAAACTAACAGTAAACGAGTAAAATACTATCAAGCTCAACACCAAGCACGAAGAAATATGTCTTCGAATTTCAAGACATTTTCAAATGAGGATTTTACACCAAACTATAAAAAAAATGTCAAGAAAGTGCTTCTTCCCAAAAATTGTGGTAGAGTTCTAAATAGTAGAACAACTTTGCATTTTAGCGCCACGAATCTTAAATTCCGGAAGAAGAGACTATAATAAAAAAGAGAGATGCCGCCCGCTTTGAAACGCAGGGAAAGGCATTAAAGTTAATTTTTTTGCGAAATATATTTACTACATTCAGGCATCATTGATTATGAGGATTTTCTCCAAATCAATTTTGTTCAAGCATGGTACAAAATGCCAATTTGGACTTTATTCATGATGCTTGACAAAATTATAAATACGATAAAATACGTTTGGAACATTCTATAAATATAAAAAATAAGGTTTGCACCCACAAAAAAACAACCCATCTGTTTTTACATCGCTAACGACCCAAATGGTCAGGCCGATAGTCGAAAATTTCGACTCGAAATGACTTTTTAACTATTACAAATTGCGGTACGGTCTCACGTGCTTTTGAGAGTGAATAGAACATTAAAATTCTTATGATGGATAAAATAAAATAGCGCAAAAGAATCAGCTCACCAATAATAATTTTGCTCTAGGATTTTTTTTCAAATCCCTAGTCGCTGATTGGATAACCTTAATGACGATATGACGTTATTGTGCCAAGAAACGGATTCCTGCAAGTCTTCTAAGCCATTATTGATAATTAAAAAAAAATTTGAAAAAAAAAAATTTTCTAACCTTAAAAATTGCAAATGAAGTTTTCGAGGCTGTAGTTCAAATGAGTCTAAATTGAGGAATTTCTCAGTTTTTCGATTACCCCTCGGGACTTCAAACAATCATTTGTTACTTTTATAAACAAAAACTCAAGAATTAACAAATGCAGAAAGAACATGAATTTAGGGTAAAATTTTATGCAAAATATTTTGGTGATGCTTTGATGAGTCATCACTTCCGGTTTACCGAAGTACAATTTAATTCTGTATTTGATTAGTATGTTATATTCTGGCTTGTTTAGGTGAAAAAATCAAAAAAAATTTTATGATATTTTGGATTGAGTCTTCATTTTCATCAAAACAATTATACTTTGGTAGTTTCAGAGTGTGAAATAACACGAAAAAAATTTTTGGATATTTTTGTGAGTCCTCACTCGGTTACCGAATCAAATTATATCCTCATTTTATCAATAACAAATTACTTTTGGTAGGCATTTCAATGGTGAGAACACGAAAAAAAATTTTTATGTATATTTTTGATGATCCTCACTTCCGTTTGACCGAATCGAACTGATATTCCTGTCATTCATCAGTAATAGATATTACTTTCGGTTAGAATTTCAGGGTGAAATAAAACTCAATTTATAAAATTCTTTAAGGGTTGTGTCGTAATCTGCGTACCTTTCAATCCCGCCTCAAATGATGCTTATATTAGGACCATTTTAGGAACTCGACAAATTTGGAGAAAATTAGACCACGCGGGTAATTTTTAGGACAATTTTGAAATATAAGGACACTTGAGGAAAAATTTGAATATTCGGTAATATGAGGCCCATTTGGAAAATTTTAGAAAAGTACACATTCTAGTGAAAATGTTATCAAGGAACCCTTTTCAAAAATTTGAAGGAGCAAAAAAAGGTCTGCATGAATTTTTTCTCTCAAATTGTCCTTAGCTATTATGGTACAATTTTACTGTAAGGGTTGTGGTGTGTAAAGATGCATGATTGGAACAAAATTATTTAGTATTTTTTTTAGTATCTGTCAAAACAGATTAATTTATTCTTAAATATGATTGAAATAAATTTCGTTCTGGAGTGTATGAGATGTATGATTGTTCAAATCCGTTAGGCGTCGCCCACATGATTTTCCTGCGTATTCGGCACCAGAAAACCAATCTCAAGGGAATAGAACCCGCTGGAAAAAATTAAGCCATGAACTCAGTTTCCGGTATAATAAACAAACAGTATAATTTGTTCAACAAAATTGACAGCGGGGTTGCGGCGTATAGTTAGAAGAGTTCGTCGCCCAAAACCCCGGTACTATACGCGTAAGTCCGGACTATACCTACATTGCGACTATACGCGTACTTGGGAAGATGTTGCTCTGATCTGGTCAATTTGTACAATAATCTAGAGTTAAGAAATTGCGTTAAAATTATGGGCCAAAGAGAAGAATTTTTTGTAGTGATTTAAGGGTAATTACATATCCTATATTTGAACGGAACTCCATCTTAAAAACGTTTCAACGTGAGCCCAGGGGATCGAATCCAGTATGCTCTTCTCTTTTGAAAGTGTAAGGAATATTAATAGATGATAGATGTGTTTTCTCTTTCGTGTTTCTCTCTGTGTTGCAAACTTAGCGTTGCCACGCTGGCCAGCAATTGACAAGATTGAGATTATTATGGAGCGCTCGCGAGTCAGAGCATTCAAGGCAATGCCTCAATAAACAAACCGATTATAAGAAAAAATATGACCCTTGATTACAGGGCTTAAGACCTTATTAAGGGAGGAATATTATTCAGGTTTATTAAATTAGGTGAGAGTGAGAAATAAAATTAGGGGTCCAAGGTTTATCTTAAATTTGAGGTTAGAATAGCCCATTTAAACGTTGTATTGTGATGGGTGCCCAGGGTTTTTTTTATAAATAAGTTAGAATCTTCAAATTTTGAGCGAGATGCATTAGATTCCTGGACAGAAAATTTGTATTTTTTTAATTCCAACTCCAGAGGTTCTAAAAACAGGTATCTGATTACCTGACCACTGCCTGGCGCATAGCGTTTCGCCATTCACACTTTCTAAATATCCAGCCCAATCAGGCAATTTTTGTCTAAATGAAAACGAATTTGAGAAACTTGTTGGTTGCTCATTTAGATTTTCCGTTGTATCTTGAAAGGTTGCATTTATTTTGACTCAAATAAGAGGGGGCGCTGCAGCGCATTAAGATCTTTGACAAAGCCTTAACTCTTTACAGGGGTGCTTTTTCCCTTTATTTACAGTAAAGCAAAGTAATCAACTATTACTAATTTGAGTACAAAAGCCCTTAATTTGATTTTTTTTAAGTTTAAGGGGTGACGACTTATTTTTGACATTTCCGGTGAAAATACTGAAACTAACAGTTCGGGAAAACCGAAATGCTTACGTAAACTTGCTTTGCGAATTTTTTATATGCTTCACAAGGTTGAAGCCCTGTAATCAAGGGTCATATTTTTTCTGAATAAATTCGGTTTTGTTGACTTGAGGCATTGTGAATTGCTCGACTCGCGATGCGCTTCCATAATAAATATCAATCTGCCAATCGTGGCGACCGTGGCGCACGCGTTAGTTTGCAACACAAGAGAACACGAAAGAGAACAACACATCTTCCTCTATTAATATCCCTTACACTTTTCAAAAAGAGAAGAGCATATGGGATTCGATCCTTGTGCTCACGTTGAAACGGTTTTAGATGGAGTCCGTTCATATAGATATATTCTAGACTAGAATTTCTTAGATTACTTTGATTTATCAAAAAAATGGAATAAAGATTAATTTAAAAACAAATTCAAAGAAGGTTTCAAAGAGAAAAAAAAAAAGACCACTGCTAAAAACTAGCATTTATCAGTCGAAGAGAATTAAAGGGCTCTTGAAGTCCGCAAGAAACTCTACGAAAAAAAATCCTGACTACTTGGGTGGATTATCATCACAGCATTTTTTCTTCGAAACTCAGCGGATTATATCAAGACTCGGACGCTTGCAGATAATTAAAACATGGAAAAAGAATATTATGCTTGCTAGAAAGTTAATAAACGCCGAAATAATACTTTAGATTTAATTTACTATTTAATTGACTAGCCACCTTCTAAAACGGTCCTGACAGATTACTCCAAAACGTCTGACAAAAATCTCAAATAAATTTACAGTTTCTTTTAGCCCGTAATTTTAAAACCCTAGAGCTATCAGTAATAATTAGCGCGTTCACATGTTGAATACGAACGGTTTACATTTGACTTACGAAACCAGGAATGGAATTAGATTATGCCATAAACCCTACAAACTAATGTGTGGATTGTGGTTGTCATGCATCATGTGGCAGAAATATTTCCAGAAATCTCTCAAATTTAATTTTGAAACAAAGAAATTAAAAGCTTCGTGAAGAATGGCCTTTGAATAATTGCTTGGGAAATATTGAATGAAAAGATTATGTGCAGATATTAGATATAAATTGTAACTTAATAATCAAAATAAAAAGTCGGAACTACAAATTTGATGTCGTTTTTGATTTATAAAAAATTTATATTTTCTATTTTCTGGCTAAAAACTTGATTTTAAACTGCCTTCAGTTAGAAGCGTGTTCACAATGTGAACTTACGACCGTTAAGTGAAACTTTTGTGAACTTTTGCCCAGGAACGGTCTTGAAAAAAAAAGCCCATCTTTTTCCTATAACTATACACCGCACGCCAGGAACGAATAAATTTATTTTTCAAAGGTAGGTTTTTGCGGAGCTTACGTGTTTTATCTCAGGTTCCAACTATACGCGACACTATACGCGCACCCCCTGTACGGACAAATATAACATATGTCGTAGGTTTTACATTTATGTTTATTCAATTTGAAAATTTTGACGATATTCCGATTTTAAAGAGAGAATTTCTGAATTATTTTTACGTCATTAAACAACGAGAATAAATTTTGTAACGAATACGGACAAATATTAACATTGTGTAGTTCAAAGTTTAGGTTTTATTATCTCTCTCTTCCCCTTAAATAATCAGGAAAATTTTACATAGTTTTAAACATAAACTTTAAATGTGGAACTGAAATTTTAAGATCCTCAAATTGAGGGAAACTAAAGCTTTAGTCTTAGCATCTTAGAATTTTTAAAAACTTAACAAGACATTTTGATGACAAAATACTTAACATACTAAAAATTAATAATTTTTATTGATATTTGGTTGACTAATTCTGATAAAAAAAGCTCAGGCATTCATTTGGTTTTGTTTAGAACGCAATTTTTTCTAAGTTATTTTTAAATGAGACTTTAAATATATTCTAAATTGAGGTATTTTTCAAAAGTTAGATCTTATTGTTTTTATCTAATTCGTTCGCAAATAACTTTTGTATTACATGATATTAAATTATTTTTATGTATTTACGTGTTTTTTGTCGCCGAGCACACATTGTGTTCACATTATGTAACAAGTAACCAAATTAAGACAATATTAAGATACGATGCCAATTTACTTGCACAAAAATGTGTCTTTTTTTAATAAATTGGCCAAACAAAATATCGTTTCTGGCCTGATAAATTGTTTGCGACTAATATTAATAAAAATTTTGATGTAAAAGTTTTTTTAAGTGTTTTACCAAAACTCGCTAATTACTTAAATCAGAATAAAAATGTAATTAAAATTATGAATTATCCGTGAAAAACTAACCAAGAAAAATATGTTTTCGAAGAAATATCTTCTTTATTGACAAAAATAAGGCTTCTCTGTTACAAAATAAATACACTAGTTTAAAGGTGCTGCCCGCCGCCTCTTTGATCAAAAGAGATTTATGAAAATAATTGAAAATTTTCTACAAGAACTTTGTCGCATTAAAAGCGTCGCATCTTTTTATTTAAATATATCAAACGAGTTATTAGCACGTTAACAAAAACCGTTTTTTGGGTTTAACAAAAAACGTGAACGTTAATTTGAAATTTTTGTTGAAAAAATTTGTTCAAAATAAATTTCTCTATTTTCTGACGGATTGGATTAGCTTGCATATCACTTCTGCAAATCATTCTGTGCTGGAGAAAAATAGTGGGTTTTCAAAATCGTTTCGTAAAATGTATGACGAGTTTTATACTTATTTGAAAATAATTATATCTACAGTCCCTAACCCCTTGAAATGCAAAAAAAATCCAAAAAAGTAGGCATTTCAAGTGGGCAAAGGGGATTATGCGCATTCCAAGGGGGCATGCCTTTTTTCTGGAGAAATCAATAATTGGCAATATAAACTTCTTTGCTCAAAGTGCTAGTGATCATGACTTATTCTTATTCGCCGTAAGCCTCATTTGGCAGGTTCTGGAGTACCAATAATTTGCAATTACTTGTCTCTGTATTTGTGTACCGAATTTTTCAGAAAAATAAGTAGCCAAATAAGACTGCGTTTTTTTCGACTGCTGTCTATATAAAAATCATATACCGTGTACTCATACACTGTATTTCTTTTTTTTGTGCTAATGTCAAACTATTACGCTTTGAGTATTTTCTCGTCATTTTTATTTATAAATTTTTATACAAAAGCAGACCTTATATGCAGTATTTTTGAGTCCCAAACTGACAATTAAACAAATGAACCCTTTTACGCGCCAAAAAAACGATCGGAAATATCATCTTGCCAGGTGATGATCGCTAGAGATTATCAAAGAAACATTTTGTACGTAAAAAGTAGATTGCGTACTGTGCAAAAATAAATTATGCATTTTAANAAAATAACCATTTTTATGATAAATTGTTGATTTTGTTCATCAAAATTGTAACCTATTAAAATATTTGGATTGATTATATATAAATAAATCAGAAAGAACGATGACATAGGTCAGATCATTGTGGCATCCATTTCCATACCAAAATAATTTGTGAACACGACTGTGAGCTTCTGTATCACCTGATTATGCTGTACCCTGCTTCTATCAGTAAATTTTTCTAGAACTAAAAATCAAATTTCTAGACATATCCAAATGTCGGATGGCCAAAAAATATATCGTTTGAACTTCCTTATGCAAAAAAAAATTGAAACTCTAACTACCTTGGCTTTCTGTAATAGGCGGTTGAACAGTCACCTATTATATAAGGTGTCGGTGCCTTGGCGGAACTTTTTTTTCTGTGCTCACAACGGTTAAGTATATTACCAAATGAGTATGTGGGTTTAGTGTACAATTATTCGAAATAAATTCATTAAGATATTTTAAAACTAGCTCTGTTTGACCAGATTTTTTTTATTATTGAAAAAGTCCTTGTTCAATAGTGATCCAGGGTTATAAAATCAACTCAAACTTTTTAGATATGAATTTGAAATTACTAAATAGATCTGCATCTCGAATGTTGTCAGAAGTTTATTCAAATGATGCTTGACGTTGCTGGAATGATGCTGTCGGCTGCTTTGCTTAGACTTTCATGTATTGCAAAATCAATTACATCAGCCATCATCTTCACGCATTTACATCATTTTGAAAAACATTTGTTGTTATGTTTAAGCAAAGACCAGTTCAGAGAAATAAGTTGACAACATTATGTTGTACAAGAAGGGGTGTTTCTGGTTAGTCCCACAGATTGTTTAAAAATAGAGTTTCAAAGTAGCTATTAAGTTAAAAACCCATAATTAAGCCGCTGCAAGTTACGTGGATCCTGGAGAGCTCTTGAACTTTTTGTTAAATATGAACCATCGGCCGATCACCCATCGCTCAAAATTTTCTGTAAATATCGTGTTTAACAATAATCTCACAGTCTGCGAATTTTTTTACAAAATAAATTTGTTTATTGAACTGAAAACGTCACTAATTGAATTTTGACGCAGCTAATCTAATTGAAATTGGCTCAAGAGATCAGACAGAGTTAACAAGCAGCCATTCAGCTGACTTCTGAACAATTTGGTAAAACTGTTTCAATTAAATAAGCTAATAAAATATTTGCAATAATTTCGAAAGTTTTTTTTTGAAAATTGATTTTCAAATTTTAAAAATTGAGAGATGTCAAAACGCTAACAACTTTTTACAGCTTTTTATTACTCAATATAATTTTGGTCTGCTCATTTTCTTCAAAGATAGCTAATCAGGCTTCCAAAAGGGATGCATCCCCGCCGATTTTTCCATCCCTATCCCGTTTTTCCCAAAAACGGGATAGGATGAAGGGATAGATTATCCCCTTTATCCCGGGTCCGCGGATAGCCTTATCCCTTTATTCCCGTTTTTGTAAATACGAATTAAAATTTTAACCGGCAAGAGAGTTAAAATTGTGTTTATTTATTTATATATAACTTGGGGGATATATTTGAGGGTAAATATTTGTCAAAAAAAATTGTGGTATTTTCGATGACTCCCGGTTAAATCCAAAGTCAGTAAAATTTTACTTTTATTAGTTTATTTATTATAAAGGTGGATTAAGAAGTAAAATGAATTTAAAAAGGTAGTATATTTTTGATAAATGTGCACTTTCTGTGTGCAAAAAGGGATGGATAGAAAAGGGATAAAAAGGGGATAGGGATAGAACGGGAAAGGGACGAAAAAGATATAGAAACGGGATAAAAAGGGGGATGGGACTTTCCATCCCTATCCCTCTATGGCTCTGAATTTTTCATCCCTATCCCCTCTATCCCTCTCGGTTTATCCCTTCTATCCCTATCCCTTTTGGAAGCCTGGGCTTAATATATAAAATTAATTTATTAATATTCAGAAGAACGATTAAGAAAAATGTTTCATGCTGACCCTTCAAACTTGAGTGACTTGGGATCTCTCAAAAAAAATCGTATGATATGATTTATTTCACATTCTCTATGGAATGTGTTGCTCGAGAAAAAAAAAGCGTCTTGAGGTTCTAATTGAGGAAACGAATTTCTAATTCAATTTATTCTTTGTGCGCTCTTATTGGCTACTGATAAAACCATCTCGACACCCTTCCGTCTTTTCCGAGCAACAAAATATATACGTTTTATAAAACTCAGTTTTTCCCTCGTTAAGTAACGAATACTTACTTACTGAGATTTTGTTTTTCAATGAGCATATTCCCATATTCACACTTTTGTGAATATCTCGGCCCTACTACTTAAAAACACACTACGTTTCCTGATTCAGGGCCGGGATATTCACAAAGTGTGAATAAGGATATCAGCTTTAATATTTTAAGGATCAATTTGAAGCTGTTAAACATATTAACCCGTTCCCTGATAATTGAATAATAAAGACTATGTTATAACTAGGGTTTCACCTATCTTGGAAGGTCGAAAAAATGTCGGAATTATTAATTTTTTTCTAATTATTATCTCCGTTTCCCAATTTAGTTGAGTTAGGTGACACCCTAGTATATAACATCTTTCAGGTTGTAATTTTTACGTTTTTGCAAAAAAAATACGCTTTTTCGATCGCTAATAATAACAATGAATGAACCAGCATAATCTTATATACAAAAACCACTTATTCAAATTATTCAGACACTAACGAATAACGTTATTGACTCTTACACTCTAATTGGGGCCCATGCAAAATTAATTTTAATTAGTTTTTTAAAGTTCATTTTTTAACTTGCATTTTAAATTTAACTAAAATGATAATACACTGCCGTTAGAACGTATGTTTGGAGGTAAGTTCAATTAACTTAGCAGAACATTGAGATCGAATAATACTCAACTAGAAAAAATATATCTTTTTAAGATGGCTTGTTTGCACGCATCACTATATACAACTTGAAGTAAATTCCTTCTCGATTAATTTGTAAAATGTAAACAAAAATCAAGTTTAATGTTGGCAAACTTTCAAATTTCCAAACTTTGAACTGACTATGAGGTGATCGTCTAGTGAAAAAACTAATTTTAGGCATTTATTACTTGCATAACTGCGTACAAGACTTTAATTTGTCTGGTATCATGTTTTGAAGGCAAATTTTATTTTTAATGTTCAAGTTCACTATAACGCCTGAGGTAGAACTAAAATTTAAAATAACTAGACTTTTGATTCAAGTCGGCATCTTCACTGTGAACTTTTGAAATGTAATTTTCTTTCAACATTAAAAGTTATTAACTTGGCATTATAACGTCGTAGTAAGCTTTCGATTTGTCTGGTCATTTCAGAATGATGAATTGGTTTTTCGTACAATTGAGCACTTTTGAAAGATTTGAAGCGGGATCCTTTGTACAACATTCTTGAAGTGAAACTAATTTTCTACAGATAAGCTTTCGATTTATTCATCATTTCAAAAATTGATAGATACCGTGGAGGTACTAACGTTTTCGGTTATGACTTTCAGCCACTATAAACCTTTATCTTAAGTGGTGTCGTGCAAAATGAGCTTAGAACAAATTTTCCCAATTTATTTTAATTTTTTTTTATGGAAATATAGACGACTGCGAGCATCGGGGTTTTTTATCTGCTCACATTCGGAAACACTTTTGAGGTCTCAAAAATATCTTTGTATTGAAATAAGTGAAATTTCAATTTTTGGAAAAAAACACATTTTAATAAACTGAGAAAGAAATTGACAAACTCTCAATATGATCTACGGACTATCCTGCCATTCATATAAGTTTTGAATGTGTAACTTTCAAATCCAGGGAAGAGATAACATTTTGATGAACCCCTAAAATAGGGTCAAAATACTGTTTTTTGGTGATTTTGAAGCCTAATTCAAAAAAAATTGGACAAAAACTCTCAATACTGATCTGCACGGACTATTCAGCTGCCACGAATACATATATAATTTCGAATTGTACCTGAAAAACCAGGAGGAGATACATTTTGAAAAAATATTCCGTCAGTTTTGCAAGCACGTTTCTGATTGGACGAGCCATCTGTCCACTTTCGATATTTTTTAGGATGCAAGATTTTAGTTCAAAATATATCAAAAGAGTAATATTTGGTTCAACGATTTGTACTTTTGCGTCACTTGGCCATTAAAAACTTCGTTTTTTGCCTTAAATGCGACGACCACCCCCTAAATAATCAGGAAAATTTTACATAGTTTTAAACATAAACTTTAAATGTGGAACTGAAATTTTAAGATCCTCAAATTGAGGGAAACTAAAGCTTTAGTCTTAGCATCTTAGAATTTTTAAAAACTTAACAAGACATTTTGATGACAAAAAACTTAACATACTTAAAATTAATAATTTTTATTGATATTTGGTTGACTAATTTAGATAAAAAAAGCTTCAGGCATTATTTGGTTGTTTTTTAGAACGCAATTTTTTCTAAAGTTATTTTTAAATGAGACTTTAAATATATTCTAATTGAGGTATTTTTCAAAATTAGATCTTATTGTTTTTATCTAATTCGTTCGCAAAATAACTTTTTTTACATGATATTAAATTTTTTATATGTATTTACGTGTTTTTTGTCGCGAGCACACACATTGTGTCACATTATGAACAAGTAACCAAATTAAGACAATATTAAGATACGATGACAATTTACTTGCACAAAAATGTGTCTTTTTTAATAAATTGGCCAAACAAAATATCTTTCTGGCCTGATAAATGTTTCTTGCGACTAATATTAATAAAATTTTGATGTAAAAGTTTTTTAGAGTTTTACCAAAACTCGCTAATTACTTAAATCAAGAATAAAAATGTAATTAAAATTATGAATTATCGCTGAAAAACTAACCAAGAAAAATATGTTTTTCGAAGAAATATCTTCTTTATTGACAAAAATAAGGCTTCTTGTTACAAATAAATACACTAGTTTAAAGGTGCTGCCCGCCGCCTTTTGATCAAAAGAGATTTTGAAAAATATTGAAATTTTCTACAAGAACTTTGTCGCTTAAAAGCGTCGCATCTTTTTATTTAAATATATAACGAGTTATTAGCACGTTAACAAAAACCGTTTTTGGGTTTAACAAAAAACGTGAACGTTAATTTGAAATTTTTGTTTAAAAAAATTTGTTCAAAAATAATTTCTCTATTTTCTGACGGATTGGATTAGCTTGCATATCACTTCTGCAAATCATTCTGTGCTGGAGAAAAATAGTGGGTTTTCAAAATCGTTTCTAAAATGTATGACGAGTTTATACTTATTGAAAAATAATTATATCTACAGTCCCTAACCCTTGAAATGCAAAAAAAAATCCAAAAAAGTAGGCATTTCAAGGGGCCAAAGGGGATTATGCGCATTTCAAGGGGCCATGCCTTTTTTCTGGAGAATCAATAATTGCAATATAAACTTCTTGCTCAAAAGTGCTAGTGATATGACTTATTCTTATTCGCCGTAAGCCTCATTGGCAGGTTTCTGGAGTACCAATAATTTAGCAATTACTTGTCTCTGTATTTGTGTACCGATTTTTCAGAAAAATAAGTAGCCAAAAAACTGCGTTTTTTCGACTGCCTGTCTATATAAAATCTTACCGTGTACTCATACACTGATTCTTTTTTTTGTGCTAATGTCAACTATTTCACGCTTTGAGATTTTCTCGTCATTTTATTTATAAATTTTTATACAAAAGCAGACCTTATATTGGGCAGGTATTTAGAGTCCCCAAACTGGGGAACAATTTAAACAATGAACCCTTTTACGCGCCAAAAAAAACGATCGGAAATATCATCTTGCCAGGTGATGATCGCTAGAGATTATCAAAGAAACATTTTGTACATAAAAAGTAGATTGCGTACTGTGCAAAAATAAATTATGCATTTTAAAGGGTAAAAGTCTTTTTCAGAAAAAAACAGGCATTTCAAGGGGTTAAAGGAGATTATTTTCATTTCAAGGGGGCGCATTTCAAGGGGTTAGGGACTGTTAACAATAATCATAAACAGCAATCACGGAATATTATTTTTTTTATTCCATTTTAACGATTGAACATTTCGAACAAAAGTTGTAGACCGTTCAAAAGTAGTGAGAAATACCCACCAATTACAAAAAAAGGCATACTCAACCCCCTTAACTCGTAAAATTTTGTTTTTTGACCGATCAATTCAATTGTTTGTCAACTTTCCGACTGACTTATGAAAAATAAGTTATGCACGCTTATCAAAATTCAACATAAGACTTAAAATGCTGATTTAATTATCTGACGGAAAATTTGATCATTAACCAAAATATAGTAAAAATTGGTTGATCAATTAGATTTGGTATATTTATTCCCTTGAATAGCTAAATTTGATTTGGATTATTATGGTCCTTGAAATGTTCGTTTAACTCCTTCTAAAAGCGATTATCTATCTCAAATGAAGAAGTCGGATAGCAGCAGTGTTAGAGCTAAATCCGATCCTTCATTTTTAGTTTTACATCCGAAATTAAGGGAGTGATCTAAAAAATTGATTGAGTAAGTCAGTTTTAAAAAAGATTTTTTTCGAAAAATCCAGATTATCCGGACATGATATGTATTTATTAAATGCTAATTGATTGATTTCGCCCTCCAAGAATAAGAGTCACGTGAAAAGTCATTTTTTCTTCTTATGATGCTGACTACATAAATGACATGATTTTCTTAAGGGTCGACAAGTAAAATGAGCTCCTTTTTTCCAAAAATAATATCGACACAAATTTTACAGAAGATTACGCAAACAATAAGAGCGTGTTCATAATGAATTTGGCCCCATCATTTGGCCCCCCATTTCCCCAGGTTTCGAGCAGCCAATAAGAATTTATAAAGATAAGAGGCTAAAAATGAATTACTGATAATTGTCGCCAAATTTTTCCCCTTATTTTTTAAGCCTGATATCATATATATCATATTATGGTTTTTCGAATAAAAATTCATATCGAGGAATTTTGGAACCCGAGCAATTTTCAAAATATCGATAAATTGACAAAACCTATTTAAAATCTAACCCAAATTTTTTCAAAAATGAGTGAGTTTTGTCGGAATCACACGTGGGTTCGCTTCTGTGTGTGATAAATTAAAAGTTAAATTCAGATCACAAGATAAATCTTTGAAAATAAACAAAAATGACATGGTTAACATTTTTTACTAAATTCTTTTTGCATAAAACTGCAGTGAATATTTTGCGTGATAGACAACTAAATTAAGCACAAAATTTTCGGATCTATTTTTATTAAGGGCCTTGGTGCTATTTGATAGATTTGAACTTTTCAATGTTTTTCTCTCGATGGTAAACTTTTGGCAACTTCAAAATTTTTGGATATAAACTTCTTCTAACGAAAGTTGCCACTTTTAAGCTCACTTCGCATGATCTGTTTTTTTTCAGATCGGTTTTTTAACATAATAAATCGTCTTCTAAAAACACTTCTAAAAACGCGCGTTTGCTATTAAGGGATATTGCGCATTTAAAGCCAAAAACAGGGTTTCAGCGTGGCGTCAAGAAAAACTAGAAACAGCACGAACATATGAATTTCAGTTTAGGGATAATTAAACATTAATTATGCTTCCACAAAACAAATCGGGAGGCCTCTGATTGGCCGACAATCAGGAACGACTTTCATAAAGTGGCAATATTTCACTACAAAGCCACTCTCCCCCTGGTTTAAATATAGATAATACTTTTATAGCTTATTGACCACAGAGAACGTGAGCAGAACTTAAGGTCCGATTTACTCATTAAAATGTCTTCCGGAGCTTAAATGAGCACAAAACTGTTTTTTGGCTTTATTTGAGTGCCTCGGGGAAAATACTACGCCTCCCGATTTGACGCAGGAACTTTAACTGATATAATTACGTTCTAAGGATACGCGGCAGAGCCCCAAGGTCAAATTTGCATATTTGTATTTATTTTGGAAACAGCAGATTCAGATTCTCAGAAATTTCCAAAATTGAAAAATGAAAGAACTTTTCTCAAATCCGCATTAAAAATTATTTTTTATGAACATTGAAAATTAAAAAGGCTTCTGATCAACTTATTTTTGTCCATGTTTCATAAATTTTTTGAAAGATAATTAGAAATTCAGGTCCGGTCTCACTAAATGCGACCAGTACTCCTTAAGGGGTCTATAGAGCCCATATCTTTGCTCTGAAAATTATTTTGACTGATTTTAGATTTTTGATTTCCACGTAAGATTGTTTTAATTATAAAAGAAATAAAAATTGAAAAATATAAACATTCTGGAATTTTTTGATCTCCACGTAGATTGTTTATATAAAGTAAAAAAATTTAAAAAAAATTTAATTCTGAATTTTTCATAAATTGAAACAATTTGAGATATATAGGCAAGTCCGTATCTTTTGAACTAAAAAGCGGAGGTCTGATTTTATGATTTTTGAACTAAAACGTGACTTTTTCAGTCATATTAAACTCAAAAAAATCGTAAAAATTACCAAAAATTTTTGGAAAAAATATTAAAATTTTTTCTGAGTGCGAAAATAAAAATCTTTTCTGCTTAGCGCTCGACACGGTTAAATATTGGTCATAGTTTATAATACCGTTTCCAAAAACATTCAATTTACGAATCGTTTGGTCTTAAAAAAATTATGTCAAAAAAAATTTTCAAATCGTACTGCCTTGGAGTTCCAAAAATGAAATGTTTTATCAGGCATAACAGTTTGTTAACAATGTATTACGAAAAACTATAGTGCATAGAAAAATAGTTTGCCATGTAGCATGAAAAAAAAATACACTACCGTGGCCAAAAAGCAGAAAACAGTCCTTTTCGCCAGCTTTGATACTTTTTAGTGAGAAAATTAAATAAAAGGAATAACAGTTTTTTTCCGCCTTTGAATTCGCAGATAATGTCAAGTTTTGAAACATTTCCTAAATAGGAACGAAAAAAATTACAGCTTCTTCAAGAAATTTTTTGCTCCTGTTAACCTCATTACCAGTTGTTCAAACATGCTATCTTAAAAATATGATTCAAAACGTCTTACCAGAGATTACGAACTAACTTTATCAGAAGTTTATTCACTTCCTATGTCTATGCCGAAAGAAATAAGCAATTCAATAAAGTCCATTTGCCTATAGAACCCTTAAGGGGGTAGCGGTCGCAGTCTTTTAGGGTACTTTGGGTGTAAAATAGAACGTAATTGCTAGGGAACACTCAGCAAAGCATAACTCTATTACAAAAAAAAATTCGAAATTTTCATTTTTTCATGAATTTTTCTGTAGTTATGGAACATTGAAACCCACTTTTTGACCAGAAAAACTCAAAAATATCAAAAAGCTGTAAGCAAGATTTTGATCATGAAACTCAAAGCTTTAATTAAGTGGTATTTTCGACTAAATCCAACGATTTCATTTTCCGAGTTTCACTTCCGGTTTTCTAGAATTCAACAAAATATTTTAAATTCTGCACCATCATA
>SCLH01000889.1:367159-418364 GCA_004367855.1 Oikopleura vanhoeffeni
AAAATAACCATTTTTATGATAAATTGTTGATTTTGTTCATCAAAATTGTAACCTATTAAAATATTTGGATTGATTATATATAAATAAATCAGAAAGAACGATGACATAGGTCAGATCATTGTGGCATCCATTTCCATACCAAAATAATTTGTGAACACGACTGTGAGCTTCTGTATCACCTGATTATGCTGTACCCTGCTTCTATCAGTAAATTTTTCTAGAACTAAAAATCAAATTTCTAGACATATCCAAATGTCGGATGGCCAAAAAATATATCGTTTGAACTTCCTTATGCAAAAAAAAATTGAAACTCTAACTACCTTGGCTTTCTGTAATAGGCGGTTGAACAGTCACCTATTATATAAGGTGTCGGTGCCTTGGCGGAACTTTTTTTTCTGTGCTCACAACGGTTAAGTATATTACCAAATGGTATGTGGGTTTAGTGTACAATTATTCGAAATAAATTCATTAAGATATTTTAAACTGCTCTGTTTGACCGATTTTTTTTATTATTGAAAAAAGTCCTTGTTCATAGTGATCCAGGGTTATAAAATCAACTCAAACTTTTTAGATATGAATTTGAATTACTAAATAGATCTGCATCTTCGAATGTTGTCAAAGAAGTTTATTCAAATGATGCTTGACGTTGCTGAATGATGCGTCGGCTGCTTTGCTTAGACTTCATGTATGCAAAAATCGAATTACATCAGCCATATCTTCACGCATTTAACATCATTTTAAAAACATTTGTTGTTATGTTTAAGCAAAGACCAGTTCAGAGAAATAAGTTGACAACATTATGTTGTACAAGAAGGGAGTGTTTCCTGGTTAGTCCCACAGATTGTTTTAAAAATAGAGTTTCAAGAGTAGTATTAAGTTAAAAACCCATAATTAAGCCGCGCCAAGTTACGTGGATGCCTGGAGAGCTCTGTGAACTTTTCTGTGTTAAATTATGAACCATCGCGATCACCCATCGCTCAAAATTTTCTGTAAATATCGTGTTTAACAATAATCTCACAGTCTGCGAATTTTTTTTACAAAATAAATTTGTTTATTGAACTGAAAAGCGTCACTAATGAATTTGTGACGCGAGCTAATTCTAATTGAAATCTGGCTCAAGAAGATCAGACAGATTAAACAAGCAGCCATTCAGCTGACTTCTGAACCAATTTGGTAAAAACTGTATTCAATCTTAAATAAGCTAATAAAATATTTGCATAATTTCGAAAGTTTTTTTTTGAAATTGATTTTCAAATTTAAAAATTGAGAGATGTCAAAACGGCTAACAACTTTTTACAGCTTTTTATTACTCAATATAATTTTGGTCTGCTCCATTTTCTTACAAAGATAGGCTTAATCAGCGCTTCCAAAAGGGATGGCATCCCCGCCGATTTTTCCATCCCTATCCCGTTTTTCCCCAAAAACGGGATAGGATGAAGGGATAGATTATCCCCTTTATCCCGGGTCCGCGGTAGCCTTATCCCTTTAATTCCCGTTTTTGTAAATACGAATTAAAATTTTTAACCGGCAAGAGAGGTTAAAATTGTGTTTATTTTATTTATATATAACTTGGGGGATATATTTGAGGGTAAATATTTGTCAAAAAAAATTGGTGGTATTTTCGATGACTCCCGGTTTAAATCCAAAAGTCAGTAAAATTTTTACTTTTATTAGTTTATTTATTATAATAGGTGGATTAAGAAGTAAAATGAATTTAAAAAGGTAGTATTTATTTTTGATAAATGGCACTTTCTGTGTGCAAAAAGGGATGGATAGAAAAGGGATAAAAAGGGGATAGGGATAGAACGGAAAGGGACGAAAAAGATATAGAAACAGGGATAAAAAGGGGGATGGGACTTTCCATCCCTATTCCCTCTATGGCTCTGAATTTTTCATCCCTATCCCCTCTATCCCTCTCGGTTTATCCCTTCTATCCCTATCCCTTTTGGAAGCCTGGGCTTAATATATTAAAATTAATTTATTAATATTCAGAAGAACGATTAAGAAAAATGTTTCATGCTGACCCTTCAAACTTGAGTGACTTGGGATCTTCTCAAAAAAAATCGGTATGATATATTTATTTCACATTCTCTATGGAATGGTGTTGCTCGCAGAAAAAAAAGAGGTCTTGAGCGTTCTAATTGAGGAAACGAATTTCTAAGTGGTCAATTTTTCTTTGGGTGCGCTCTTATTGGCTACTGATAAACCATTCTTCGACACCCTTGCCGTCTTTTCCGGAGCAACAAAATTATATACGGTTTTATAAAACTCAGTTTTTCCCTCGTTAAGAACGAATACTTACTTACTGAGATTTTGTTTTTCAAGAGCATATTCCCATATTCACACTTTTGTGAATATCTCGGCCCTACTACTTAAAAAAACACACTACGTTTCCTGATTCAGGGCCGGGATATTCACAAAGTGTGAATAAGGATATCAGCTTTAATATTTTAAGGATCAATTTGAAGCTTTAAACATATTTAACCCGTTCCCTGACTAATTGAATAATAAAGACTATGTTATAACTAGGGTTTCACCATCTTGCGAAGGTCGAAAAAAATGTCGGAATTATTAATTTTTTTCTAATTATTATCTCCGTTCCAATTTAGTTGAGTTAGGTGACACCCTAGTATATAACTCTCTTCAGGTTGTAATTTTACGTTTTTGCAAAAAAAAAATACGCTTGTTTCGATCGCTAATAATAACAATGAATGAACCAGCATAATCTTTATACAAAAACCAACTTATTTCAAATTATTCAGACCACTAACGAAATAACGTTATTGACTCTTACACTCTAATTGGGGCCCATGCAAAATTAATTTTTAATTAGTTTTTTAAAGTTCATTTTTTAACTTGCATTTTAAATTTAACTAAAATGATAATTACACTGCCGTTAGAACGTATGTTTGAGGTAAGTTCAATTAACTTAGCAGAACATTGAGATCGAATAATAGCTCAACTAGAAAAAAATATCTTTTTAAGATGGCTTGTTTGCACGTCATCACATATATACAACTTAAGTAAATTCCTTCTCGATTAATTTGTAAAATGTAACAAAAATCAAGTTTCAATGTTGGGCAAACTTTCTCAAAATTTTCCAAACTTTTGAAGCGCGTGACTATGAGGTGATCGTCTAGTGAAAAAACTAAATTTTAGGCATTTATTACTTTGCATAACTCGCGAATATCCAAAAAAAAATGGACTTTTTATTATTTGTTCTCGAAAAGTAAATAAACATGTTTTCGAACGCGGCCAAAAAATTTTATTTTTTAATGTTCAACGTTCACTATAACGCCTGAGGTTTTATTTGAACCTTAAAATTTAAAAAAAATTAAACCCTTATGATCTAATTATGATTCAAGTCGGACATCCACATGTAACTTTTGAAATGTAATTTTCTTTCAACATTGAAAAGTTATTCAACTTGGCAATTGAAATCAAACTGTTCGTTAAAATAAGCTTTCGATTTGTCTGGTCATTTCAGAATGATGAATTGGTTTTTCGTACAATTGAGCACTTTTGAAAGATTTGAAGCGGGATCCTGTACAACATTCTTGAAGTGAAACTAATTTTCACAGGATAAAGCTTTCGATTTATTCAATCATTCTCGAAAAAAAATTTTTGATTAGATACCGTGGAGTGTACTAACGTTGTTCGGTTATTGACTTTCAGCCACTATAAACCTTTATCTTAAGTGGTGTCGTTGCAAAATGCAGGCTTTAGAAACAAATTTTCCCAATTTATTTTAAATGTTTTTTTTATGGAAAATATAGACGACTGCGAGCATCGGCGGCTGTTTTTATCTGCTCACATTCGGAAAGCACTTTTTGAGGCGTCTCAAAAATCATTCTTTGTATTGAAATAAGTTGAAATTCGTCAAATTTTTGGAAAATTAAACACATTTATAATAAACTGAGAAAGAAATTGGACAAAACTCTCAATATTGATCTACGGACTATCCGTGCCATTCATATAAGTTTTGAATGTGTAACTTTTCAAATCCAGGGAAGAGATAACATTTTGATGAGACCCCTAAAATAGGGTCAAAATACTGTTTTTTGGTGATTTGAAGCCTTAATTCAAAAAAAATTGGACAAAAACTCTCAATACTGATCTGCACGGACTATCAGTGCCACAATACATATATAAGTTTCGAATTGTACCTGAAAAACCAGGGAGGAGATACGATTTTGAAAAATATAATTCTCGTCAGTTTTTGCAAGCACGTTTCTGATTGGACAGAGCATCCTTGTCACTTTCCGTCAAATTACTTTTTATAGATCACCAGCTTTAGTTTATAAATAATCGAAAGAGTAATTTGGTCAACGATTCAATAGCTTTAGACGTTAACAGCTTAGATAGCCATTTACATAAACAACATTCGTTTTTTGCCTTAAAATATCGACGACCACCCTAAATAATAGGAAAATTGTTACATAGTTTATAAACATAAACTTTAAATTGGAATCGAAATGTAAGATCCTCAAATTGAGGCGAAACTAAGCTTAGGGTCTGTAGCTATTTATTGATCTAACTTAAAGAAATTTTTGATATAAATAAAACTATCTTTTGACGAAAACTTAACCATATTAAAATTAATAATTTTATTGATATTCGAGGTTGATGAAATCTGATAAAAAATAGGCATTCATTGGTGTGTTAGTCTATAGCAAACGCATATTTTTTTCTAAGTTATTTTAAAATGGACTTATAAAGTATATTAATGTAGATTTATTCAATTTTGAAAAGAAGTCTTGTTGTGCTTTACTGAATTCGTGTCGCAAAATAACTTTTGTTTACAAGGTTGATATTAAATTTATTTTCTATGTATTACGTGTTTTTTGAGTCGCCGAGCACACCATTGTGTTCACATTATGGTAACATTAACCAAATAAGCAATATAAGCATACGATGGCCAATTTACTTGCACAAAATGTGTCTCTTTTACAAATTGGCCAAAACAAAATCATCGATATTCTGAGCTGATAAATGTTTGCGACTAAATATTTAAATAAAAATTTTGATGTAAAGTTTTTTACAGAGTTTAACCAAAAACTCGGCTTAATTACTTCAAATCAGAATGAAGATAAGTAATATAAGAATATTGAATTATCGTCTGAAAAACCTACCTAATGAAAAATAATGTTTTCGAAGAAATGATTCTTCTTATTGACCAAAAAATGGCTTTCTCTGTTGACAAATAAAAATACAAAGCTAGTTTAAGAGAGATGATGACCGCCGCAACTTTTGATATCAAAGAGATTGAGTATGATAAATATATTGAAACTTTTCTTACAAGAACTGTTGATCGCTATAATAAGCGGTGCGGCAAATCTTTTTATGTTTAAATTATATAAAAACGAGTTATTTAAGCTATAAACTTAACAAAAACAAGGTTTTTGGGTTTAACAAAAAACCGTGAACGTGTAGATTTGAACAATTTTTCGTTAAAAAGATTTGGTCAAAAATGAATATTCTCTATTTTTCTGACGGATTGGATAGCTTCGCATATCACTTCTGAAATCATCTGTCTGGGGAAAAAATTGGGTTTTCAAAATCGTTTTCGTAAAATATGACGAGTTTATACATTATTGAAAATAATTATATTTAGGCAGTCCCTAACCCTTGAAATGCAAAAATAAATCCAAAAATAGTAGGCTATTGCAAGTGGCAAAGGGGATTATGCGGCAATTTCAAGGGGCTTCGGATAGCCTTTTTTCTTCGGAGAAATCAATAATTGCAATAATAGAACTTCTTTGCTTCAATAAGGCCTAGTTGATCATGATATTTCTTCTATTCGCCCGTAAAGCCTCAATTGGCAGGTTTTGATGAAATAATTCAATTATTGTCTCTGTAATTGTGATACCGAATTATATTCTGAAAAATAAGTATGCTCAAATATATGACTGCGTTTTTTCGACTGCTGTCTAAATAAAATCATATAGCCGTGACTCATACACTTATCTGTAATTTTTTTGTTGTATATGTCTAAACTATTACTTGAGTATTTTCATCGTCAATTGTTTATTTAAATAATTTTTATATAAAAGCAGACTTATATGCTGTATGTTTGAGTTCCAAATGACAATTAAAACAATGAACCCTTTTACGGCGCAAAAAATAACGATCGGAATATATCTTGGCCGAGTGATGATCATCTAGATGATTATAAGAGAACAATATTTGTACACGTAAACAAGTAGATTGCGTACTGGCAAAGAAATAAATTTACTGCATTTTAAAGGGTGAAAAGTCTTTTCATTACGGAAAAAAACAGGCATTTCAAGGGGTTTAAAAGGAATATTTGCATTTTAGGGGCGAATTTCAAAGGGTATAGGGACTGTAAACAACATCATTAAAGCAGTCAAGTCACGGAATATTATTTTTTTATCAATTTTAACGATTGAACAGTTTCGAACACATAACCGTAAAAAGTGTGAAGAAATACCCACCAATTACAAAAATAGGCATTACTCACCCCCTTAAGCTCGTGATAAATTTGTTTTTGACCCACAATCAATGTTCTTGTTCAACTTTCCACCGACTTTGAAATAGTTATCTTTCACGCTATCAAAATTCAACATAAGACTTAAAATGCATGATTTAATTATCCTGACGGAAAATTTGATCATTCAACCAAAATAATAGTAAAAATTGGTTGATCAATTAGATTGGTATATTTATTCCTTGAATAGCCTAAATTGATTGGATTGATTATGGTTCCTTGAAATGTTCGTTTAACTCCTTCTAAAAGCGATTATCTATCTCAAATGAAGAAGTCGGATAGCAGCAGTGTTCGAGCAAAATCCGATCTTCATTTTTAGTTTTACACCGAAATTAAGGGAGTGATCTAAAAAATGATTGAGTAAGCAGTTTTAAAAAAAGATTTTTTTCGAAAAATCCAGATTATCCGGACATGATATGTATTTATTAAAATGCCTAATTGATTGATTTCGCCCTCCAAGAATAAGAGTCACGTGAAAAGTCATTTTTTCTTCTTATGATGCTGACTACATAAATGACATGATTTACTTAAGGGTTGACAAGTAAAATGAGCTCCTTTTTTCCAAAAAATATCGACACAAATTTTACAGAAGATACGCCAAACAATAAGAGCGTGTTCATAATGAATTTGGCCCTCATTGGCCCCCCATTTCCCCAGGTTCGAGCAGCCAATAAGAATTTATAAAGATAAGAGGCTAAAAATGAATTACTGATAATTGTGTCGCCAAATTTTTTCCCTTATTTTTTAAGCCTGATATCATATATCATATTATGTTTTGAAATAAAAATTCATATCGAGGAATTTGGAACCGAGCAATTTCAAATATCGATAAATTGACAAAACCTATTTAAAATCTAACCCAAATTTTTCAAAAATGAGTGAGTTTTGTCGGAATCACACGTGGGTTCGCTTCTGTGTGTGATAAATTAAAAGTTTAAATTCAGATCACAAGATAAATCTTTGAAAATAAACAAAATGACATGGTAACATTTTTACTAAATTCTTTTGCATAAAACTGCAGTGAATATTTTGCGTGATAGACAACTAAATTAAGCACAAAATTTTCGGATCTATTTTATTAAGGGCCTTGGTGCTATTGATAAGATTTGAAACTTTTCAATGTTTTCTCTCGATGGTATAAACTTTGGCAACTTCAAAATTTTTGGATAAAACTTCTTCTAACGAAAGTTGCCACTTTAAGCTCACTTCGCATGATCTTTTTTTTCAGATCGGTTTTTACATAATAAATCGTCTTCTAAAAACACTCTAAAAACGCGCGTTTGCTATTAAGGGAGTATGTCGCATTTAAGCCAAAAACAGGGTTTCAGCGGGCTCAAGAAATACTAGAAACAGCACGAACATATGAATTTCAGTTTAGGGATAATTAAACATTAATTATGCTTCCACAAAACAAATCGGGAGGCCTCTGATTGGCCGACAATCAGGAACGACCTTTCATAAAGTGGCAATATTTCACTTCAAATAGCCTACTCCTCCCTGAGTTTTAAATATAGATAATACTTTTATAGCTTATTGACCACAGAGAACGTGAGCAGAACCTTAAGGTCCGATTTACTCATTAAAATGTCTTCCGGAGCTTAAATGAGCAAAAAACTGTTTTTTGGCTTTATTTGAGTGCCTCGGGGAAAATACTACTCCGCCCCTCGATTTGACGGCAGGAACTTTAACTGATATAATTACGTTCTTAAGGATACGGGCAGAGCCCCAAGGTCACATTTGCATTTTTATTTAGTTTTTTTTGGAAACAGCGATTCAGTTCTCAGAATATTTCCAAATTTGAAAAAATGAAAGAATCTTTTCTCAAATCGCGATTAAAAATTTTTTTTTTATGACAATGAAAATTAAAAAGGCTTCTATCAACTTATTTTTGCCATGTTTTCATAAAAATTTTTAAAGATAATTAAGAAATTCATGTCCGGTCTAAAATGCGACATACTCTTAAGGGGTCTATAGCAGCCCATATCTTTTGTTACGAAAATTTATTTTGACTGATTTTGAATTTTGATTTCCACGTAGATTGTTTAATTATATAAAAGAAATAAAAATTGAAAAATTAAACATCTGGAAATTTTTTGATCTCCACGTAGATTGTTTATTATATAAAGTAATAAAAATTTAAAAAAAATTTATATTCTGGAATTTTTCATAAATTTGAAACAATTTTGAGTATATAGGCAAGTCGTATCTTTTGAACTAAAAAGCTGGAGGTCTGATTTTATGATTTTTGAACTAAAACGTGACTTTTTCAGTCATATAAACTCAAAAAATTCGTAAAAAATTACCAAAAATTTTTGGAAAAAATATAATTTTTCTGAGTGGTCGAAAATAAAAATCTTTTCTGCTCTAGCGCTCGAACGGTTAATATTTGGTCATAGTTTATAATACCGTTTCCAAAAAACATTCAAATTTACGAATCGTTTGGTCTTAAAAAAATTATGTCAAAAATAAATTTTCAAACGTACTGCCTTGGAGTTCAAAAATGAATTGTTTTATCAGGCATAACAGTTTGTTAACAATATTTTACGAAAAACTATAGTGCATAGAAAAAAAGTTGCCATGTAGCATGAAAAAAAAAATACAATCCGTGGCCAAAAAGCAGAAAACAGTCCTTTTCGCCAGCTTTGATACTTTTTAGTGAGAAAATTAAATAAAAGGAATAACAGTTTTTTCCGCCTTTGAATTTCGCAGATAATGTCCAAGTTTTGAAACATTTCCTAAATAGGACGAAAAAAATACAGCTTTTCTCAAGAAATTTTTTTGCTCCTGTTAACCTCATTTACCAGTTGGTCAAACATGCTATCTTAAAAATATGATTCAAAACGTCTTACCAGAGATTACGAACTAACTTATCAGAAGTTTATTCACTTCCTATGTCTATGCCGAAAGAAATAAGCAATTCAAAAAGTCCATTTGCCTATAGAACCCCCTAAAAGGGGGTAGCGGTCGCAGTCTTGTTAGGGTACTTTGGGGTGTAAAAATAGAACGTAATTGCTAGGGAACACTCACAAGCATAAACTTATTACAAAAAAAAATTCGAAATTTTCATTTTTTCATGAATTTTCTGAGTATTTTTTTTGGAACATTGAAACCCACTTTTTGACCAGAAAAAACTCAAAATATCAAAAACTGTAAGCAGATTTTTTGATCAGTGAAACTCAAGCTTTAATTAAGTGTATTTTCGACTAAATCCAACGATTTTCATTTTCCGAGTTTCACTTCGGTTTTCTAGAATTCAACAAAAATTTTTAAAATTCTGCACCATCATAATAACAAAAACATATTTTTCCTTCTTTTCCCTAATTTATACTGCATTCTGAAATTACCTAGGAGGAGATAGAATTTGAATATGCGAAAATCTTGAAATTGGGGGGTTTTCGCAGTTCTAGAAAAAGCTAGTTGGAATTTAAAAAAATCCCCACATCATATTACAACCATAAGTTTTTCCGTGGTTACATACCAAGTTTGAGTGAAATCGTATGCGAGCTCTAGGAGGAGATAGATTTTGAAATTTTATTAGGTGTTCTAGAATTCGCTGCATGGTGGTCACCAGGATCGGCCAAAAATTATTCTGATTAATGTTTTCTGAAGATTTAAGGATAGATCTACCAAATGGCTATCTCAAAAAGTTTCGAAGCAGTTTAGTATTCTGGAGTACAATGGAGTACCAAAAGTACTATTTGCGACCGCTACCCCTTAAGGTGTCTAAATCTAAGTTTTTCTTGTATTTTTATTAGGAATCTATATCACCGACCAACCACCGTTAAAAATTCAGTTAATTTGTTTTAATACGATTTCTACGTCAAAATCGAAAATTTGAAAAAAAACAAAAAGAACGAAATTTTGGCAAATCGAAGAAAATATTTTTTTTCATGAGTTGAGTGAAATAAATTTTAAAAGGTGGATGGGTCGGCTTATCAATTTGGCAAGTTTCGGTGTAATAAATTTTTTTATTCTGGATTGAAAAGGGCTTAAATGGATTTCTCCCAAACCGTGATTTCGTTCAAAAAATTATTATTTAGAGGATGAACAAGTGCGAAGAAACAAAAAGAGTTCATATTTGAAACAATTAAAAGTGGCATTCTTAATAATTTCAGCCGGTTATTCCAGAAAAATAAATTTGAAAATTTATGGAGAAATGAAAAAATTTTCAAAATATTTTCAAATATTTTCGACCAAAATCCACAAACTAAGCACCCTATCTGAGGCTCGATCACTTAGTTTCGCAAGAAAATGCACCTTTAAATTTGAAAATTGTAATTTTCGCTAATTATTGAAACTCGATTTCGCGCTCAAAAAAAATCAACTTTGGATTTCTGTTCATCCAAATCTCTCACACTGATAATGGCTGTTTAGCCGAAACGTCGAATAAAAACAATCTTTGATTAAAAAAATATAATAATTTTATGTCTCGAAAACACTAAATATAAAATCCACAAAAATGTCAAATAATTTTTCAAAAAGCATATAAAGAATATGTGGTCACCTACTCGAAATGTTAAGGTAGCGTTTTGTAGAGTTTTTTCGTTGATTGAAAACGAATAATTAAAAAATTACCAAAAAATACGGACAATTTTTAATAATTTTTGGAGTTTTTTCCAAAAATATCTTAAAATTTGACGAATTCGAAAAGTTAAATTCGAACTCAAAATTTTGTTAATAGCAATAATAGAAAAATTACAAATGTTGCGTAGATTGTTAAAAATAACTTTAATGGTATATCCCTTATTCACACTTTTGTGGATATCCCGGCCCAATCAAGCAATCGTCGCGACGTGTCGTTTGTTAATGTTAAGTGTGTGACTGAGGGTAGCAATCAACGTAATTGTTTTTCTTTCTTTTTTTAAGGGATGGCTTTGTATCAGGCCATATTTTCCGGCGGCAATTGATAGAGTCTTTCTGAGAGACGAATGGAAGCCACTCCACACAAGAAATTGATTGTTTTATTTCTCTCTATGAGTAACTAAGCCTCACTATTTTCCCTAATCACAGTAAAATTATTGCTTTAAGTATCAAATATTTTAATTTTGAGATAAAAACCATTAATTTATGTTTATAAGTTCATGCTAAGTTAGGCATTGAATCAGTTATTATTCTCCCATAATCAAATTATATTTCGATAATGTGGTCGGTGAAAGTCTATCAAAAAAATAATCACATAAATTTCGGTATTTTAAATTTTACACTNATTTTTTTGTCTCGAGGACCAATAGGCTATTGGCAATAGTCTATGGGTGGATTTTGATTACGATAAGACCTCTTCGGAAAAAAATTTCTCAAATTAAATTTTTTTTGACCATATTCTGCAGCATGACAAAAAAACTTCAAATCACTGAAAAATTTTTTCAAAACATGCCAATTTCGGATCAAATTTTAAAACAATAAAAACTCGAAACTTTTTTCCCCGTTTTTGAGCTAATGTGAGATACAAAACCTTCAATTTTTTGTTCAGCGTGATCTCCGCAAGTTCTTACAGCACAGTTATGGGATTTGTTCAAAAATTCGCCTCCAGAGTCTCACAGGGCCTGTTAGTTGATTTCCCCTAGGGTCAAAATTTAGGATACAAAAATATGTCAAATTTAGCTAAAAAATGCGTCACGGAAGTAATTAACTGATCACGAAATTGATCTTTAAAATTTCAAAAATATTCACAGAGCAAAAACAGTGAATCCTGAATTTGATTTTATGTTCAGAAAAAATGCTCAATTTGATCGAAAATTATGCAAAAAAAAAACATCAAACTTCAGGAATGACGAAAGACCTTTTCCATTTATGTAATATCCGCAGATGAAGCTAGACAGCGAAATCACCGAATGACGAATTTAAGAGATTGTGAATTTAAGACAGAAAAACCCCGAATGTTTCCCCCCCTTTTTGAGCTAATTTGACATACAATAACTTCAATTTTACGTTCATCTCCGCAAGTTTCTACAGTACAGTTTATGGTTTTGTATTGAAATTCGTCTCCAGAGTCTCACAGGACCTGTAAGTTCATTTCCCCTAGGGCCAAAATTTCGGATACTAAAAAATGTTAAATTTTGTCGAAAACTGCGTTTATGGGGGGGACTTCACTGATTACNAAAATAACCATTTTTATGATAAATTGTTGATTTTGTTCATCAAAATTGTAACCTATTAAAATATTTGGATTGATTATATATAAATAAATCAGAAAGAACGATGACATAGGTCAGATCATTGTGGCATCCATTTCCATACCAAAATAATTTGTGAACACGACTGTGAGCTTCTGTATCACCTGATTATGCTGTACCCTGCTTCTATCAGTAAATTTTTCTAGAACTAAAAATCAAATTTCTAGACATATCCAAATGTCGGATGGCCAAAAAATATATCGTTTGAACTTCCTTATGCAAAAAAAAATTGAAACTCTAACTACCTTGGCTTTCTGTAATAGGCGGTTGAACAGTCACCTATTATATAAGGTGTCGGTGCCTTGGCGGAACTTTTTTTTCTGTGCTCACAACGGTTAAGTATATTACCAAATGGTATGTGGGTTTAGTGTACAATTATTCGAAATAAATTCATTAAGATATTTTAAACTGCTCTGTTTGACCGATTTTTTTTATTATTGAAAAAAGTCCTTGTTCATAGTGATCCAGGGTTATAAAATCAACTCAAACTTTTTAGATATGAATTTGAATTACTAAATAGATCTGCATCTTCGAATGTTGTCAAAGAAGTTTATTCAAATGATGCTTGACGTTGCTGAATGATGCGTCGGCTGCTTTGCTTAGACTTCATGTATGCAAAAATCGAATTACATCAGCCATATCTTCACGCATTTAACATCATTTTAAAAACATTTGTTGTTATGTTTAAGCAAAGACCAGTTCAGAGAAATAAGTTGACAACATTATGTTGTACAAGAAGGGAGTGTTTCCTGGTTAGTCCCACAGATTGTTTTAAAAATAGAGTTTCAAGAGTAGTATTAAGTTAAAAACCCATAATTAAGCCGCGCCAAGTTACGTGGATGCCTGGAGAGCTCTGTGAACTTTTCTGTGTTAAATTATGAACCATCGCGATCACCCATCGCTCAAAATTTTCTGTAAATATCGTGTTTAACAATAATCTCACAGTCTGCGAATTTTTTTTACAAAATAAATTTGTTTATTGAACTGAAAAGCGTCACTAATGAATTTGTGACGCGAGCTAATTCTAATTGAAATCTGGCTCAAGAAGATCAGACAGATTAAACAAGCAGCCATTCAGCTGACTTCTGAACCAATTTGGTAAAAACTGTATTCAATCTTAAATAAGCTAATAAAATATTTGCATAATTTCGAAAGTTTTTTTTTGAAATTGATTTTCAAATTTAAAAATTGAGAGATGTCAAAACGGCTAACAACTTTTTACAGCTTTTTATTACTCAATATAATTTTGGTCTGCTCCATTTTCTTACAAAGATAGGCTTAATCAGCGCTTCCAAAAGGGATGGCATCCCCGCCGATTTTTCCATCCCTATCCCGTTTTTCCCCAAAAACGGGATAGGATGAAGGGATAGATTATCCCCTTTATCCCGGGTCCGCGGTAGCCTTATCCCTTTAATTCCCGTTTTTGTAAATACGAATTAAAATTTTTAACCGGCAAGAGAGGTTAAAATTGTGTTTATTTTATTTATATATAACTTGGGGGATATATTTGAGGGTAAATATTTGTCAAAAAAAATTGGTGGTATTTTCGATGACTCCCGGTTTAAATCCAAAAGTCAGTAAAATTTTTACTTTTATTAGTTTATTTATTATAATAGGTGGATTAAGAAGTAAAATGAATTTAAAAAGGTAGTATTTATTTTTGATAAATGGCACTTTCTGTGTGCAAAAAGGGATGGATAGAAAAGGGATAAAAAGGGGATAGGGATAGAACGGAAAGGGACGAAAAAGATATAGAAACAGGGATAAAAAGGGGGATGGGACTTTCCATCCCTATTCCCTCTATGGCTCTGAATTTTTCATCCCTATCCCCTCTATCCCTCTCGGTTTATCCCTTCTATCCCTATCCCTTTTGGAAGCCTGGGCTTAATATATTAAAATTAATTTATTAATATTCAGAAGAACGATTAAGAAAAATGTTTCATGCTGACCCTTCAAACTTGAGTGACTTGGGATCTTCTCAAAAAAAATCGGTATGATATATTTATTTCACATTCTCTATGGAATGGTGTTGCTCGCAGAAAAAAAAGAGGTCTTGAGCGTTCTAATTGAGGAAACGAATTTCTAAGTGGTCAATTTTTCTTTGGGTGCGCTCTTATTGGCTACTGATAAACCATTCTTCGACACCCTTGCCGTCTTTTCCGGAGCAACAAAATTATATACGGTTTTATAAAACTCAGTTTTTCCCTCGTTAAGAACGAATACTTACTTACTGAGATTTTGTTTTTCAAGAGCATATTCCCATATTCACACTTTTGTGAATATCTCGGCCCTACTACTTAAAAAAACACACTACGTTTCCTGATTCAGGGCCGGGATATTCACAAAGTGTGAATAAGGATATCAGCTTTAATATTTTAAGGATCAATTTGAAGCTTTAAACATATTTAACCCGTTCCCTGACTAATTGAATAATAAAGACTATGTTATAACTAGGGTTTCACCATCTTGCGAAGGTCGAAAAAAATGTCGGAATTATTAATTTTTTTCTAATTATTATCTCCGTTCCAATTTAGTTGAGTTAGGTGACACCCTAGTATATAACTCTCTTCAGGTTGTAATTTTACGTTTTTGCAAAAAAAAAATACGCTTGTTTCGATCGCTAATAATAACAATGAATGAACCAGCATAATCTTTATACAAAAACCAACTTATTTCAAATTATTCAGACCACTAACGAAATAACGTTATTGACTCTTACACTCTAATTGGGGCCCATGCAAAATTAATTTTTAATTAGTTTTTTAAAGTTCATTTTTTAACTTGCATTTTAAATTTAACTAAAATGATAATTACACTGCCGTTAGAACGTATGTTTGAGGTAAGTTCAATTAACTTAGCAGAACATTGAGATCGAATAATAGCTCAACTAGAAAAAAATATCTTTTTAAGATGGCTTGTTTGCACGTCATCACATATATACAACTTAAGTAAATTCCTTCTCGATTAATTTGTAAAATGTAACAAAAATCAAGTTTCAATGTTGGGCAAACTTTCTCAAAATTTTCCAAACTTTTGAAGCGCGTGACTATGAGGTGATCGTCTAGTGAAAAAACTAAATTTTAGGCATTTATTACTTTGCATAACTCGCGAATATCCAAAAAAAAATGGACTTTTTATTATTTGTTCTCGAAAAGTAAATAAACATGTTTTCGAACGCGGCCAAAAAATTTTATTTTTTAATGTTCAACGTTCACTATAACGCCTGAGGTTTTATTTGAACCTTAAAATTTAAAAAAAATTAAACCCTTATGATCTAATTATGATTCAAGTCGGACATCCACATGTAACTTTTGAAATGTAATTTTCTTTCAACATTGAAAAGTTATTCAACTTGGCAATTGAAATCAAACTGTTCGTTAAAATAAGCTTTCGATTTGTCTGGTCATTTCAGAATGATGAATTGGTTTTTCGTACAATTGAGCACTTTTGAAAGATTTGAAGCGGGATCCTGTACAACATTCTTGAAGTGAAACTAATTTTCACAGGATAAAGCTTTCGATTTATTCAATCATTCTCGAAAAAAAATTTTTGATTAGATACCGTGGAGTGTACTAACGTTGTTCGGTTATTGACTTTCAGCCACTATAAACCTTTATCTTAAGTGGTGTCGTTGCAAAATGCAGGCTTTAGAAACAAATTTTCCCAATTTATTTTAAATGTTTTTTTTATGGAAAATATAGACGACTGCGAGCATCGGCGGCTGTTTTTATCTGCTCACATTCGGAAAGCACTTTTTGAGGCGTCTCAAAAATCATTCTTTGTATTGAAATAAGTTGAAATTCGTCAAATTTTTGGAAAATTAAACACATTTATAATAAACTGAGAAAGAAATTGGACAAAACTCTCAATATTGATCTACGGACTATCCGTGCCATTCATATAAGTTTTGAATGTGTAACTTTTCAAATCCAGGGAAGAGATAACATTTTGATGAGACCCCTAAAATAGGGTCAAAATACTGTTTTTTGGTGATTTGAAGCCTTAATTCAAAAAAAATTGGACAAAAACTCTCAATACTGATCTGCACGGACTATCAGTGCCACAATACATATATAAGTTTCGAATTGTACCTGAAAAACCAGGGAGGAGATACGATTTTGAAAAATATTCTCGTCAGTTTTTGCAACACGTTCTGATTGGAAGAGCTCCTGTCACTTCCCTGTAATAACTTTTTATAATCAAGCATTAGCTTTATAAATATACTCAGAAGAGGTATTGGTCACTGATTATAGTCTTGCGTTACACTTGTGATTGCCATTTAGAAAACAACATTTCGTTTTTTGCACTTAAAAATCGACGAACCAACCTTACAATAAAGGAAATTTATCAGTAGTTTATAAACTAAACTTTAAATACTGGAATAAATGTAAGGATCCCAAATTAGGCGAAACTTAAAGCTTTAGGTCTGTAGCATAATATTTTTAACTACTTACAGAAATTTTTGATTTATAAACTAAAGACTAGTTTATGATGCAGTAAACTAACAATAAAATTAATAATTTTTGATTGATATTTCGGTTGATAAATTCTGATAAAAAGCTCAGGCATTCATGGTTGTGTTAGTTTAGAAAACGCAATTTTTTTCTAGAGTTATTTTAAATGATTATAAAGTATATAAGAGATTATTGAGTTTTTGAAAAAGAATCTTTTGTCTTTACAGTCGTTCGCAAATAACTTATTGTTTACAATTGATTTAAAGTTATTTTCTAATGTATTACGCTGTTTTTTGAGTCGCGAGCACACATTGTGTTCACATTAATGAACAAGTAACCAAATTAAGCAATATAAGCATACGATGCAATTTACTTGCACAAAAATGTGTTTCTTTACTAATTGCCAAAAGAATAATCATGTTTCTGGCCTGATAAATGTTTTGCGACTTAAATATTAATAAAATTTTGATGTAAAAGTTTTTTTCAGAGTTTAAACCAAAACGTGGCTATAATTACTTCAAATACAGAATAAGAAATGTTAAAATATAAGAATTATGAATTATCCGCTGAAAAACCTAACCTAAGAAAAATATGTTTTTCGAAGGAAATATTCTTCTTTAATTGACCAAAATATAGGCTTTCTTGTTTAAAAATAAATACATACAAAGCTAGTTTAAATGGAAATGCATGCCCGCCGCACTCTTTGATTCAAAGAGATAGTATGATAAATATATTGAAAACTTTTCTACAAAGAACTTTATCGCACGTATAAAAGCGTCGGCAATCTTTTTATTGGTTTAAATATAAAACGAGTTATTTAGCAACTTAAGCAAAAACAGGTTTTTGTGGTTTAACAAAAAACGCGTGAACGTAATTTGAACAATTGTTTGTTGAAAAAATTTGTGTCAATAAATAATATTCTCTATTTTTTACTGACGATTGGATTAGCTTCGCATATCACTTCTGCGAGAATCATCTGTGCTGGGAAAAAATAGTGGGTTTTCAAAATCGTTTTCGTAAAATATGACGAGATTTATACAATTATTGAATAATAATTATATCTACAGTCTAACCCCTTGAATGGCAAAAAAATACCAAAAATAGTAGGTCATATTGCAAGTGGGCAAAGGGGATTTGCGAGCATTTCAAGGGGTCGATGGCCGTGTTTTTCTTGCTGGAGAAATCAATAATTGCAATAGTAAGAACTCTTTGCTCAATAAGTGCCTAGTTGGATAATGATATTTTTTATTCGCGCGTAAAGCTCATTGGCAGGTTTCTGGATGACAAATAATTCAATTATTGTCTCTGTAATTGTGTACCGATTTTTGAAAAATAAGTAGACATCAAATAGAAGACTGCGTTTTTTCGACTTGGCTGTCTATGATGAAAATCATATGCCGTGTTACTCATACACTGTATTCTGTAATTTTTTTGCTGTATATGTCAAACTATTTACGTTATGAGTATTTTCTCGTCTAATTTTTAGTTTATAAATTTTTATTAAAAGCAGACTTATATGCTTGTATGTTTGAGATTCCAAACTGACAATTTAAAACAATGAACCCTTTTACGTTGCGCAAAAAATAACGATCGGAAATATCATCTTGGCCAGAGTGTGATCATCTAGAGATTATCAAGAGAACATATTTGTAACGTAAAAAGTAATTGCGTACTGGCAAAAAATAAATTTACTGCATTTTAAAGGTGAAAGTCTTTTTCAATTATGAAAAAAACTGGGCATTTCAAGGGGTTTAAAGGAGATTATTTGATTTCTAGGGGCCGAGATTCAAAGGGTAGGGACTGTAAACAATACATCATTAAACAGCAAGTCACGGAATATTATTTTTTTTATCATTTTAACAGATAACAGTTTCGAACACAGTAGACCGTAAAAAGTCTGTGAGAAATACGCGCACCAATTACAAAATAGTGCATTAACTCACCCCCTTAACTCGTGCCATAAATTTTTATTTGACCCAATCAATCATGTTCTTGTCAACTTTCGATGACTAGAGAAATAGTTATTCACGCTATGCAAAAATTCAACTATAAGACTTAAAATGCTATGGATTTAATTATACTGACGGAAAATTTGATCATTCAACTCAAAATAATAGTAAAAATTGGTTGATCAATTAGATTTGTGTATTAATTCCCACTTAGTTAATTACCAATTTGAGTATTTTTTTATTGTTTCGTCTTCGGGATCTTATTAATAATGTCGAGGATTGTTGTTATTGATTTATGATTGAATTATTCCTTGAAAATGTCGTTCTAACTCCTTCTAAAAGCGATTATCTATCTCAAATGAAGAAGTCGGATAGCAGCAGTGTTCGATGCTAGAATCCGATGCTTCATTATTTAGTTTACACGGAAAATTTAAGGGTAGTGATCTAAAATATGATTGAGTAACAGTTTGTAAAAAAATTTTTTCGAAAAATCCAGCATTATCCGGACATGATATGTATTTTATTTAAACAATGCTCTGAATTGATGATTTCGCCCTCCAAAATAAAGTCACGTGAACAAGTCATTTTTTCTATCTAGATGCTGATACTGATAAATGAATGATTTCTTAAGGGTGACAAGTAATAATGATGCTCCTTTTTTCCAAAAATATCGACCGCTTACAGAATTTTACAGTAAGATACGCAGTAACAATAAGAGCGGTGTTCACATAATGAATTTGGCCTCATTGAGGCCCCCCATTTCCCCAGTGTTCGAGCAGCCAATAGAATTTTATAAAGATAAGAGGTCAAAATGAAATTACTGTATAATTGTGTCGCCCAAATTTTGTCCCTTATTTTTTAAGCCTGATATCAATATATCATGATATGGTTTCTGAAAATAAAAATCATATCGGGAATTTTGGAAACCGAGCAATTTCAAATACGATAAATGACAAAACTATTGTAAAATACTAACCCAAATTTCAAAAATGATGAGTTTTGGTCGGAATCGACACTGGTGTGCTTCTGGTGTGATAATCTAAAAGTAAATTCGACTCACAAGTAAATCTTTAAAATGATAACAAATGACATGTTAACGATTTTTAAAATTCTTTGCATAAAACTGCATGAATTTGATGCGTGAAGACAACTAAATTTAAGCACAAATTGTTCGGGATCTATTATTATTTAGGGCTTGGTGCTATTGATATAGATTTGAAACTTTTCAAATTTGTTTTCTGCTCGATGGTAGAAACTTTGGAACTCAAAATTTTTGGATAAAACTTTCTTCTAACGAAAGTTGCCACTTGTTAAGCTCACTTCGCATGATCGTTTTTTTTCAGATCGGGTTTTTTACGATAATAATATCTGTTTCTAAAAAACACTCTTAAAAACTGCGCGTTTGCTATTTAAGGGAGTATTGTCGCGGATTTTATAGCGCAAAAACAGGTTTCAGCGTGGCGTCAAGGAAATACTAGAAATCAGCACGGAACATATAATTCAGTGAGGGATATTAAACATTAATTATGCTCCACAAGAACAACGGAGAGGCCTCTGTTGGCCGGAACAATCAGGGACGACCCTTTCATAAATGGGCAATTTGTCACTTCAAATAGGCCTACTCCTCCCTGAGTTTTAAAATATAGATATAGCTGTTTTATAGCTTATTGACCACAAGAACGAGCAGAACCTTAAGATGTCCGACCTTTACTCATTAAATTTCTTCCCGGAGCTTAAATGAGCAAAAATACTGTTTGTTTTGGCGTTTATTTTGAGTGTGGGAAAATATACTCACGCCTGCGATATTGACGGCAGGGAACTTTAATGATTAATTACGCTTCTTAAGGATAGCGCAGGGCAGAGCCCGCAAGGTCCACATTTGCATTCTTTGTATTTAAGTTTTTTTTGGGAAAACAGCGATTCAGTTCTTCAAATATCTTCGAAAATTTGAAAAATGAAAAGAATCTTTTCTCAATCGCGATTAAAAATTTTGTTTTTTATGGACAATGAAAATTAAAAAGGCTTTATCAACTATGTTTTGCTCATGTTTTCATAAAAATTTTTACTAAGATAATTTAAGAAAATTCATGTCCGAGTCTTAAAATGCGACATCACTCTTAAGGGGTTCATATAGGCAGCCCATATCTTTTGTTACGAAAATTTATTTTAACTGGATTTTTGAATTTTGATTTCCACGTAGATTGTTTAATTATATAAAGAAATAAAAATTTGAAAAATTAAACATTCTGGAAATTTTTTGATCTCCACGTAGATTGTTTAATTATATAAAGTAATAAAAATTTTAAAAAAAATTTATATTCTGGAATTTTTCATAAAATTTGAAACAATTTTTGAAGTATATAGGCAAGTCGTATCTTTTGAACTAAAAGAGCTGGAGGTCTGATTTTATGATTTTTGAACTAAAACGTGACTTTTCAGTCATATAAACTCAAAAAATTCGTAAAAATTACCAAAAATTTTTGGAAAAAATATAATTTTTTCTGAGTGGTCGAAAATAAAAATCTTTTCTGCTGTAGCGCTCGAACGGTTAAATTTGGTCATAGTTTATAATACCGTTTCCAAAAAACATTCAAATTTACGATCGTTTGTCTTAAAAAAATTATTGTCAAAAATAAATTTTCAAATCGACTCCTTGGAGTTCCCAAAAATGAATTGTTTTATCAGGCATAACAGTTTGTTAACAATTATTACGAAAAACTATAGTGCATAGAAAAAAAGTTTGCCATGTAGCATGAAAAAAAAAATACAATCCGTGGCCAAAAAAGCAGAAACAGTCCTTTCGCCAGCTTTGATACTTTTTAGTGAGAAAATTAAATAAAAGGAATAACAGTTTTTTCCGCCTTTGAATTTCGCAGATAATGTCAAGTTTTGAAACATTCCTAAATAGGACGAAAAAAAATACAGCTTTTCAAGAAATTTTTTTGCTCCTGTTAACCTCATTTACCAGTTGGTCAAACATGCTATCTTAAAAATATGATTCAAAACGTCTTACCAGAGATTACGAACTAAACTTTATCAGAAGTTTATTCACTTCCTATGTCTATGCCGAAAGAAATTAAGCAATTCTAAAAGTCCATTTGCCTATAGAACCCCCTAAAAGGGGGTAGCGGTCGCCAGTCTTGTAGGGTACTTTGGGGTGTAAAATAGAACGTAATTGCTAGGGAACACTCACAAGCATAAACTTATTACAAAAAAAAAATTCGAAATTTTCATTTTTCAGAATTTTTCTGAGTATTTTTTTTGGAACATTGAAACCCACGTTTTTGACCAGAAAAAACTCAAAATATCAAAAACTGTAAGCAGATTTTTTGATCAGTGAAACTCAAGCTTTAATTAAGTGGTATTTTCGACTAAATCCAACGATTTTCATTTTCTCGAGTTTCACTTCGGTTTTCTAGAATTACAACAAAAATTTTTAAAATTCTGCAACCATCATAATAACAAAAACATATTTTTCCTTCTTTTCCCTAATTTATACTGCATTCTGAAATTACCTAGGAGGAGATAGAATTTGAATAGCGAAAATCTTGAAATTGGGGGGTTTTCGCAGTTCTAGAAAAAGCTAGTTGGAATTAAAAAAATCCCCACATCATATTACAACCATAAGTTTTTCCGTGGTTACATACCAAGTTTGAGCTGAAATCGTATGCGAGCTCTAGGAGGAGATAGATTTTGAAATTTTATTAGGTGTTCTAGAATTCGCTGCATGGTGGTCACCAGGATCGGCCAAAAATTATTCTGATTAATGTTTTCTGAAGATTTAAGGATAGATCTACCAAATGGCTATCTCAAAAGTTTCGAAGCAGTTTAGTAATTCTGGGTAAAATGAGTACCAAAATACATTTGCGACCGCTACCCCTTAAGGTGTCTAAATTAAGGTTTTTCTTTATTTTTATTAGGAATCGCTTATCACCGACTCAACCACCGTTAAAAATATCAGTTAATTTGTTTTAATACGATTTCTACGTCAAAATCGAAAATGTTGAAAAAAAAACAAAAAGAACGAAATTTTGGCAAATCGAAGAAAATATTTTTTCATAGTGAGTTGAAAATAAATTTTAAAGGTGGATGGTCGCTTATCATTTGGGCAAGTTCGGTGTAATAAATTTTTTATTCTGGATTGAAAATGGCTTAAATGGATTTCTCCCAAACCGTGATTTCGTTCAAAAAAATTATTATTTAGAGGATGAACAAGTGCGAAGAAAACAAAAAGAGTTCATATTTGAAACAATTTAAAGTGGCATTCTTAATATTTCAGCCGGTTATTCCAGAAAAATAAATTTGAAAATTTATGACAAGAAATGAAAAAATTTTCAAAATATTTTCAAATATTTTCGACCAAAATCCACAAACTAAGCACCCTATCTGAGGCTCGAGTCACTTAGTTTCGCAAGAAAATCACCTTTTAAATTTGAAAATTGTAATTTTTCGCTAATATTGAAACTCGATTTCGCGCTCAAAAAAAATCAAACTTTGATTTCGTTCATCCAAATTTCTCACACTGATAATGGCTGTTTAGCCGAAACGTCGAATAAAAACAATCTTTGATACAAAAAATATAATAATTTATTGTCTCGAAAACACTAAATATAAAATCCACAAAAATGTCAAATAACTTTTCAAAAAGCATATTAAAGAATATGTGGTCACCTACTCGAAATGTTAGGTAGCGTTTTGAGAGTTTTTGTTGATTGAAAACGAATAATTTTAAAAAATCTACCAAAAAATACGTGGACAATTTTAATAATTTTTGGAGCTTTCTTCCAAAAATATCTTTAACAATTGACGAATTGCGAAAAGTAAATTTGAACTCAAAACTTTTTTAATAGCAAATAATAGAAAATTACAATGTTGCGTAGATTGTAAAATAAACTTTAATGTATATCCCTTATTCACACTTTTGTGATATCCGGCCCAATCAAGCAATCGTCGCGACGTGTCGTTGTTAATGTTAAGTGTGTGACTGAGGTAGCAATCAACGCTAATTGTTTTTCTTTCTTTTTTAAGAGATGGCTTTGTATCAGGCATATTTTCCGCGGGCAATTGATAGAGTTCTTTCGAGAGACGAATGGAAGCCACTCCACACAAGAGCAATTGATTGTTTATTTCTCTCTTATGAGTAACTAAGCCTCACTATTTTCCCTAATCACAGTAATTATTGCTTTAAGTATCAAATATTTTTAATTTGAGGATAAACCATTAATTTATGTTATAAGTTCATGCTAAGTTAGGCATTGAATCAGTTATTTTCTCCCATAATCAAATTATATTTCGATAATGTGGTCGGTGAAATCTTATCAAAAAAATAACACATAAATATCGGTATTTAAATTTTACACTAATTTTTTTGTCTCGGGACCAATAGGCTATTGGCAATAGTCTATGGTGGATTTTGATTACGAATAAGACCTCTTCGGAAAAAATTTTTCCAAAATTAAATTTTTTTTTGACCATATTCTGCAGCATGACAAAAAAACTTCAAATCACTGAAAAATTTTTCAAAACATGCCATTTCGAGATCAAATTTTTAAAACAATAAAGAACTCGAAACTTTTTCCCCGTTTTTGAGCTAATGTGAGATACAAAACCTTCAATTTTTTGTTCAGCGTGATCTCCGCAAGTTCTTACAGCACAGTTATGGGATTTGTTTTAAAATTCGCCTCCAGAGTCTCACAGGGCCTGTTAGTTGATTTCCTCTAGGGCAAAATTTCGGATACAAAAATATGTCAATTAGCTAAAAAATGCGTCACGGAAGTAAATTAAACTGATCACGAAAATTGATCTTTAAATTTCAAAAATATTCACAGGAGCAAAAACAGTGAATCCTGAATTGATTCTATGTTCAGAAAAAAGATGCTCAATTTGATCGAAAATTATGCAAAAAAAACATCAAATTCAGGAATGACGAAAGACCTTTTCATTTATGTAATAATCCGCAGATGAAGCTAGACAGCGAATCACCGAATGACGAATTATAGAGTATTGTGGAATTTAAAAAGAAAACCCCGATGTTTCCCCCTTTTTGAGCTAATTGTACATACAAATAACTTCAATTTACGTCATCTCCGCAAGTTTCATCAGTCACAGTTTTATGGTTTTGCTATTGAAATTCGTCTCCAGAGTCTCACAGGACCTGTAAGTTCATTTCCCCTTAGGGCCAAAATTTCGGATACTGAAAAAATGTTAAATTTGTACGAAAAACTGCGTTTATGGGAATTCCACTGATTACAAAATGACCTCAAAAATTATAAAAGGCTTCCAGTGGTGCTAAAGAGCAAAACAATAAAATCTCAAATTTATTGATTGCTTTCAAAAAAATGCTCCTCAATTTCATCAAAAACTAGAAAAAATGGTCAAACATCAGCTTCTTATAAAATCACTCATTATCAACGTATTAAATATCCGCAGATGACGCAAGAGCTAAAAATCACAGAATGATGAATTTTAGAGATTGTCAATTTCAAAACGTAAAAAACCCGAATCTTTTTGTCACGTTTCCGGACTCATGTGACATACCAAAACTTTAATTTTAGTTTCAGCGTTAATTCCGCAAGTTTTCACACGTTCGTTTTTGGATTTGTATAAAAATTCGTCACCAGAGTCTCACAGGACCTGTAAGTTGATTTCCCCTAGGGTCAAAATTTCGGATACAAAAAAATGTTTAATTTTGTCAAAACTGCGTTTATGAAGGGAATGGACCTCACTGATTACGAAAATGACCTCAAAAAATTATTAAAAGTAAGTTCAAAGATGGTGCTAGAGAGCAAAAAAAGTAAATCTTAAATTTATGATTTTGCTTCAAAAAATACTAAATTTCATCAAAACCTAAAAGAAAGGGTCAAACGTCAGCTTTTCATAAAATGCCTCATTATGAACTAATAAAATATCCGCAAATGACGCTAAAGATCAAAATCACAGCATGATGAATTTTAGAGATTGTCTATTTCAAAACATAAAAAACCAAAATCTTTTTGTCACGTTTCCGGGCTCATGTGACATACAATAACTTTGATTTTTGTTTCAGCGTGATCTCCGCAAGTTCCTACAGGACACTTTTTGGATTTGCTTTGAAATTCGTCTCCAATGCCAAATTCGTCTCACAACGCCTGTAAGTTGATTTCTCCTAGGATGAAAATTTTGAATACTAAGAAATGTCAAATTTTATCAGAAATTTCGTCTGGTAGGTAATCGACCTGATTAATTCCGAATAAAACCTCGGAAAACTGAAAAAAAATCACAGGTAGTGCTAAGGAGCAAAAACACTTAATCTTGAACTTATTATTATGCTCGAAATAATGCTCAATTTGATCCAAAACTATAAAAAAAGGTCACACTTCAGGTATTACAAAATGTTTTTTTTTTATTTATCAAATATCCGCAGATGATGCTAAGGAGCGAAATCACCGAATGACGAATTTTAGGGGCGTAAATTTCAAAGAAAAAAATCCCGAATCTTTTTGTCAATTTCCCGCTCTTATCTGACATACAGTATGTGTTTTTTTTATTTGCGAAATGAAAATTGTCATTAAGGCAATTACGACCAACTAAAATGGTAACTAGGTGGATTTTATTTTGAAAGCCCAGCTATAGCCGATGCTAAGGGTCTGAAAATATAATCCACCTAGTTACTATTTTTTATTGGCCGTAATTACCTCAATGACAATTTTCATTTCGCGAGTAAAAAAACACATACTGTACAAAACTCCAATTTTTAATTCAGCGTGATCTCCGCAAGTTTGTACAGCACAGTTCTACAGCACATGAAAGTTGATTTCCCATAGAGCCAAACGTTTGAATAGTAAACATGTCCACTTTGAAAAGCACATGATAAATAATACATGAGCAATTTAGAAAATAAGTTTTACACGAGAAATTAAGGAGACATATTTTTCAAACTGATACAAAATTAAAAAAATTTACGGAATTGTTTTCGAGAAAGTTCCGTTTCAATTTAAAATTTTAGCGTTTTCATGATTCTAGAATATATCCGACCAAAATTTCAACCTGACCTAAGCAGATTTTTGTTCAGTGGATCATGAGCTTTCATTTGGTGGTATTTTTTAACTTAATCTGATCAACTTAATTTTTTTCAAATTCAGAAAAATTGACATGAAATATAAAACTCTCTTAAATTGGCCTTCGGCTAATTTAGGACTCATCTTTAACAAATTTTAATTAAAATGATAAAACTCCCTTCAATATTAAATTGAAAACATAAAACTCTCTTAAATCGGCCTTCGGCCGATTCGGGGCTCATTCTTCACAAATTTTAATTAAAAACATAAAAAAAAGGTTTTGTGGTAAAGTTTTTTCATAGTTAAGATAAAACTGAGCATTTTTCAGAGCATGATAATTATTTTAAGATAAACAGTTTTTGCTCCCTGGCACCATCTGTGAACCTTTTCTGAAATTTTTTAGGTCTTTTTCGTGATCATTGGAATTGATCACCTACTAAATACAGTTTCTGATGAAAATGGGCATTTTTTACAATTCAAAAGTTCGACCCTATGGGAAATCAACTTACATGTACTGTAGAACTGTGCTGTGAAACTGTGCTGTTGAAACTTGCAGAGATCACGCTGAATTACAAATTGTAGTTTTGTTTGTCAGATGAGAGCGGAAAGTTCCCTAAAATTCGTCATTCGGTGATTTCGCGCTCTAGCATAATCTGCGGATATTTATTAAGTTTAAAAAAATTATTTTGTAATACCTGAAGTTTGAGCTTTTTTTCATAGTTTTGGATTAAATTGGGCATTATTTCGAGCATAATAATAAGTTCAAGATTAAGTGTTTTTGCTCTCTAGCAATACCTGTGAATTTTTTTTCAGTTTTTGAGGTCCTTTTCGGAATTAATCGGGTCGATTACCTACCAGACGTAATTTCTGATAACATTTGACATTTCGTAGTATTCCAAATTTCCACCCTAGGGGAAATCAACTAACAGGCGTTGTGAGAAAAATTTGGCGTTGGAGACGAATTTTAAAGCAAATCCAAAACGTGTCCTGAAGGAACTTGCGGAGATCACGCTGAAACACAAATTGAAATTATTGTAATCATCATTCTGTGATTTTGAGCTCTAGCGTCATCTGCGGATATTTAATACGTTGATAATGAGTCATTTAATGAAAAGCTGATGTTTGACCCTTTTTTCTAGTTTTTGATGAAATTGAGCATTTTTTGAAGCAAAATCATAAATTTGAGATTTACTGATTTTGCTCTCTAGCACCACCTTGGAACCCTAGGGGAAATGAACTTACAGGTCCTGTGAGACTCTGGAGACGAATTTCAATACAAAAACCAAAAACTGTACTGTAGAAACTTGCGGAGATGAACGTAAAATTGAAGTTTTTGTATGTCAAATTAGCTCAAAAGGGGGCAAAAACATTCGGGTTTTTTTGGTTCCAAATTCACAATCTCTAAAATTCGTTATTCGGTTATTTCGCTGTCTAGCATCATCTGCGGATATTTAATAAGTGTAAAAAAGTCTTTCGTCATTCCTGAAGTTTGGTGTTTTTTTTTGCATAATTTTTGATCAAATTGAGCATTTTTTCTGAACATAAAATCAAATTCAGGATTTACTGTTTTTGCTCTCTAGCACCAACTGTGAATATTTGTGAAATTTTAAAAATGGAGTTCCTGATCAGTGGAGTTAATTTCTTTCGTGCCGCATTTTTTAGCTAAATTTGACATATTTTTGTATCCGAAATTTTGACCCTAGAGAAAATCAACTAACAGGCCCTGTGAAAATCTGGAGACGAATTTTCAAACAAATCCCATAACTGTACTGTAAGAACTTGAGTAGATCATGGTGAACAAAAAATTGAAGGTTTTGTATGTCACATTAGCTCAAAAACGGGGCAAAAAGATTCGAGTTTTTATTGTTTTAAAATTTGATCCGAAATTGGCATGTTTTGAAAAAAATTTTTGGTGATTTGAGGGTTTCCGAAGAGGTCTTATCGTAATCAAAATCCACCCATAGACCATTGCCAATAGCCTATTGGTCCTTGAGACAAAAAAATCAGTGTAAAATTTAAAATACCGAAATTTGTGTGATTATTTTTTTGATAGACTTTCACCGACCACATTATCGAAATTATAAGGTTGATTATGGGAGAATAATAACTGATTCAATGCCTAACTAAGCATAAACTTATAAACATAAATTAATGGTTTTTTTTTCAAAATTAAAATATTGATACTTAACCCTGGAAGCTCCAAATTGTTTTATTCGGCAGAGGCTCATGCACCACTAAGTGGGGCGACTTTGAGCCTCATTACGGATTAACTACATTTTATAAAAAGCTGTGAATGATCTTAATTTTGTAAGGATAGTCCAACTTAGCGAGCTAATCAATTAATTTTAAAATTTTATCTAAATCGGCCGAAACTAAGCTGCAAAGATTGGACTTTGATCACTTACTTTTCATTGAAACAGGAATATTTTCAAAAACATTTCTTTCAATATTCGCACTCATTAAGACATGGTTTTCACAATTTTTTTTTTCGATTTTCAATCTGTGTTCCCGTTTTTCATAAATAGACGATTAGCAGCGCGAGTGATCAAAATAAAGTTATAAAACAACGTTTGTTACAATTTAACTGCTAATACTTCGAAATAATATCTCGAGGTAAGCCAACTTTCTGATCAGTGTTGCCGTAACTTTCATTTGAAGCTACTTCCAAAAAAATCGTAGCATATTTTTTTCCGAATTTTTCTGAAAAATTGAAAAATCACTCATGAAAAAATAAAAAGAGTTCCGATGGTGGATTTTTTTTTTGAAAGATACTCAAAAGTCTTTCCTAAAAACTCAGTTCCTCAGATTTTATCTATCGTTAAAACTGTTTGATTAGCACGCATTTTAGAGTTTTTTGAAAGAAATTCTCTAAAAAAGTAAGATGAAATACTTTTTGAACGAGAAGTCCTAGAAAATTTTAACTGTCATTTTTTAATTTCTCGTGGCAAACTCTATGTTGGGTTTGATCAAAAAATTTCCAGGACGTTTTTTTCATCCGATTTCAGCGGATTCAAAATTTTCGGCACCACTTAACTGGTGCTGAGCTTCCAAGGGTTGAAGCAATAATTTTACTGTAATTAGGGAAAATAGTGAGGCTTAGTTACTCACAAAGAGAAAGAAAACAATCAATTTCTCGTGTGGAGTGGCTTCCATTTGTCTCCCAGAAAAACTCTCTTTATCGCCGCCGGAAAATATGGCCTGATACAAAGCCATCTCTTAAAAAAGACAGAAAAACAATTTCGTTGATTGCTACCCTCACTTAAACACTTAACATTAACAAACGACACGTCGCAACGATTGCTTGATTGGGCTCGGATATTCACAAAAGTGTTAATAAGGGATATTGAAGGAAAAACATTTACCCAGTCAAAAGTTTTTCTTCGAGCGCCCATATATCCGGATCGGTCAAATAGCAACGAAGTCCGTGAATCAGATATTGTTTTGTTAAATATTTGATTGTTTGTAACACTGAACTTGTTTTCAAAATGTTGTTGTGTGAACCGCTTTTGGAAATGGCCATCTTTGTATTTGATTCTGTTTATACAAAAAAATCTTGTAAAATGAGTTAAAAATAATAATTTGATTGGAACAGATTTCCTGAGCATCCATGATTCTGCATCCTAATTCAAACCTGATATTGTTTTGTGAAATATTTGAGCTTTTGTAACGAAAAATTATTTTTCGAATTTTGTTTTCGAAAACGTTCATCAAAATGATCATCTTTGTATTGAATTTTGTTTATAAAATTAATTATTTTTCTTTTAATTTAAATTAACAAAATAATTTTGTTTTAAACAAATTACCAAAGCATCCTAATTAAAATCAGATAAACTTGTTCGATATTTGAGCTTTTGTAACAAAGAAATTGTTTTTGAAACGTTGTATCAAATAATTTTGTATCAAATATTCTCAAAGCATCCAGGACAAAAATCATATTCACTGTTATATTTAAATCGAATTTACAATGTTTTTTATTAACAAAATTTAATAAAAACATGTCTTTTTTCAAAAACGTTTGAAAAAAAAGGTTTATAAACAATTTCTGTGTTACGAAAGCATTTTATTTATAAATTGAAATAGGTTTTAATTAGGATGCTGCATCCTTATTAAAACCTATTTCAAATTATAAATAAAATGCTTTCGTAACACAGAAATTGTTTATAAACGTTTTTTTTCAAACGTTTTTGAAAAAAGACATGTTTTTATTAAATTATGTTAATAAAAAACATTGTAAATTCGATTTAAATATAACAGTGAATATGATTTTTGACTTCAATCTCTCGGAGAAGGTCAATAATCTGGATTCACGAATGAGAAACCACGCTTAAAAAGTATCTGAAACATCGTGAAAGCTTGCAGTCACACCAGTGGTGTGCCACCACTGGGAAAAATGGCACATTGTTATAAGAGAAAGGAGAGTGATCCACTCTGTTAGGTAAGATTACATTAACAATGCGAGTCGCACTGTGCGACTCTCACCGTTTTTTCTTAAAATACGTGTTTGTGGGTTGAGCCGTCTACGATTTTTTATAACAAATCGAAGTTATGGTTCAAAAAATACATCGTGAAACTATTTTGACGCAGAAGCTTAAATGACTGTCACGAATCGTGACTCACGATGATGTTTAACTGGACGGAATACAAAATTTAATACTCGTGAAACCAAATTGTAATTGAAGCGACCGTCCTATTCGGTAAGTATCAATTGTTGCTCATTGATCATTTTGACAAAATTTTAGAAATTTTCTTCTGTTAATAACTTCCTGAGAATAACTCTAAAGCAAAAAAAGGGAAATAAAAATCGAAAAACTTAGAAAATACATAAAAATTTCTAAACTGTTAGTCAACCAAGTTTTGTAAATTTGATAAAATTTATAGATTTTGAGTTTTTGTTCTAGGATTTTACAAATGAAACAAAATGTTGAACAAAATTGATAGCAAAAAAACGTGAAGACAACATCGGTTAATTGGTAAAATTGTTTTGGTTTAATTCAAAAATATACAAATATAATCAGTTAAAAAACAGCGATTAACTATTCTTGTTTTTATAATAAATAATAGCACAGTGCTATTAGCACTGTGTCAAAAAAATTGTGATCAGATTAGAAGAAAATCGAATCGAAGCAAATTCTCTACATGGTGTGAATCCCTGGTCTGAACTGGTTATTGGGTTTGTTATTAATTATGAAATAAGTATTGTAAAAATCTGAGATAAAAGGCAGATTATTTTTAAACGTTATACGACACATACATTGCATGTGTTTTTGTTTTATCCAAAAGTAAGCTTATTATTTTGAGACTTAAAAACGTGTATCACAGATTTATGAAAATAAGAAGAAAATAGCTTCAAATTAAGCGCAACCTTTTTTCTGATATTTTTGAATAAAAATGTCAATTAGCGCATTATACTATTAAAGACGTTTGAAAAACAGAAGTACCAAAAATATTCATTTATTTCGAAATCTTCCATAAATAATTTGATTTTAACAGCATGTGAAGTTAAAAAATTTCTTTGTTGTTGCTTTTCGGTAGAAATCGGGCGATTTTCTTGTTAAAAATGCCATGTAAAAGATCGTGAAGGTTATGAGAATGGAGACTGGCAAAAAATTCAAATGGTATATGATTAACACTCATGTCATTGCCCCAACCCATACCATGTCCAAAAGTGCGCTTGATTTTGTATCGCGTAAATTCAGTTATTTTTTCGTCGCCATTCACTGAAATTTAATTTGAAAACTTTAACTGTAATTATGATTTGAGTTGTATAACAAAACAAACATTTTTGCAGAATTAAATTAAAAATTTCGAAATTTTTATCATTAACTAATTTGCAAGTGTATTTTGCATTATTTTGCAAAAACAATTCTGAATTTGTTTTTTCAAAATTCTCGAAATAAGAAAAATAAATTAATTGGAGATAATTACTCAGAAATTGAGAGTAGACTAGCGGAAATATAATTAGCAAGTAATAAATTGAAGAAAATCAATCGGAATCAGAATCTATTGGAAGATTAGTTTGTTCGTCATTAATATTTATAGAAATTAATGGAAATTTTGCTTTAAATCTCCCGTGAAGCTTGAGTGTTACGGAAGTGATCTCCCGTAAATTTACTTAGAAATAATTAACACTCGATCACGCCAAGTGCTTTAAAACCAGCCCAAGATACTTGCTCTCTTTTGCTCCCGCACAGAACCGCCCTAAACATTTTCTAGCCAAAAATAAAAACCGTGCAGAGTTGTCCGCATCCGGTCAAAGTAGTGAGGACAAAAATTCTCAACTTCAGTGCAGATTTCGATCCCGCTTTCAAATACTGTGTACGACATTTAAATTGAAAATTGTTATAAAAATCAATTCTCTGACCTGAAAACATAATTGAAAAAACAATTAATAAATAAAACATCACTTTCTTATTTTATAAGACTAAACTCTCGAAGAAGACGTATATAAACTAAGTCTTTACTGAGAAGACGTGCACATTGTTAATTCTAATTATGGCTATGTACGGTTTAAAGGCGTTAGGAATACACAATCCATTAAATAGGATTATGTATCAAGATTCTTATCAAAATAAACTAGTCTGGCACTAGACGGACAAATAAAATGTATTTTGAAATAGAATTTGAGAACAAAATTGCTATTACAGCTTTTTATACCAATATGTCGCACAGACGATTTGAAATAAGGAATTTCATAAGTCAAAAATCGGTTTCAATGTCTTAAACCCTCCGACTTCTATCCCTCCGGCTATTTATGCGACTCTGATTTGACATTTTTCTTATGAAAAAATTTCAAAATTTTTTTACAAGATAGCTTAAACACATTGTAACCGATTTTTAACGTTTGAAATTCCTTATTTCAAATCGTCCAAATGCAGATTATTGATAAGGCAAATCAATTTACTGAAACTACTAATATAATTTTGTTAATATACAGGTTTTCATTATTGTAGCATAATCTCGAATTTTCATGTCATCTTTCAGTACAGTTAAAAATGAAATGATAAATAAAATATGAAAACATCCGCGAAAGATCGTCCAGAGAATGTTAGAAAATCTTAACAATAAGATAAAAAAAATAAGCAACTTTTTATACCATAGTAATAAGGGATACCGTTTATTGTGTGAAAGTTTCCTCTCACTCCACTTAAACCTATGCTTTTAACCTACTCAAATTTTCCCAGATAAAGCGGCATCCTCATGAGTATTGTATGCCAGTTGCATTATTATATCGACATCCTGAAATTAAACTGAACTTTTAATCATTTGCAAATCTTTAGGAATTTTGAATTCTTTAAATTTTTAAAGAAAATAAATCGAAATAAAATCGTTAGATGAATAATGTTTTCATAATCAAATAATCGCAAAGATTAACTAAACAGTATTATCAAGCTCAACACAAAGCACGAAGAAATATGTGTTCGAATTTCAAGAACATCAAATGAGATTTTACACCAAAACTTAAAAAAAAATGTCAAGAAAGTGCTTCTTCCCAAAAATTGTGGTAGAGTTCTAAATAAGTAAGACTAACTTTGCATTTTAGGCGCCACTATATCTTAAATTCCGGAAGAAGAGACTATAATAAAAAATAGAGATGCCGCCCGCTTTGAAAACGCGGAAAGGATTAAGTTAAGTGTTTTTGCGAAATATATTTACTACATCAGGAGCATCATTGATTTAATTGAGGATTTCTCCAAATCAATTTGTTCAAGCAGTTTGTGTACAAAAAATTGCCATATTTGAGACTTTATCATGATGCTTTGACAAAATTAATAAATACGATAAAATACGTTTGAGAACAATCTATAAAATAAAAAATAAGGTTGATCCCACAAAAAACAACCCATCTGTTTTTACATCGCTAACCGAAATGGTCAGCGATAGTCGAAAATTTCGACTCGAAATATGACTTTTTGAACTAGTACAAATTGCGGTACGGTCACCAGATATGTTTAAGTCAAAATTTTCACATTTTAGACAAAAATTTCGGTTATTCTCTAGTTTCAATATTGTACAACCTTCCCAGAGAGTTAAAAAATAATGTTCAAAAAAATGGTGAAGAGTCAGTTACTGGGTTAATATGGGCAGCGCTTCAATTCCTATGTGTTCAAATATTTTTCAATACTGGTAAACTTATTCACGAAAGTAGATGTGCCAATCACTTCTCAAGTATTAATGGATAAGAAAGATCTGATGCCAAAATATTGATTCTGATGAATCCCTAATTTAAACAGCATGGTCGGAATCGGTTTTTAATTTTTTTTGTTTGAAATTTATGTTTAAATTCTTAATTTTTCAGAAAAAAAAACCTAGAGGATATGGCTGACATTATTTGAAATAATTTCCAAAATAATTTTAATTTTTAATGCAATTTATTATTATTCCAAAACAATTTTCGGCAAAAAGTGCTGCCGTTTCTAATCAAAATTTTCATATATTTTCAAGGAACTTGAAAAGATTCATAGTTATAAATATTAACAGCTGCTTTTGTCAATATTTTCATGATACAGTGCTTTTTAGACAGTGAAATCCTGCCCAAACACCTGAAATTCACGTCGTATACTTCTGGGAGGAGTTTGTTAACAAATTTGGAAGATTTATTATTTGCAGATTGCGAAAAGTAACCAACAAAATCATTTTATTTGCGTTTGAACTCATTTTCAAAACTCTTATTGGCCAAAGTAGTGATATCCGATGCTCAAGCGCGGGTCAACCGCGAACGCAACACTAAAGGCCTGAGGATACTTATCTTTGATATATTTGATATATTGGCAAAGAAAATCAATGTGATTTGCAAACGTTAAAAGCAGGCAAATAAAAGCACTACGAAATAATTGTATTCGATTCCAGTTTAATACAGAACAAAAATAATAACAGAAATTAAAAAAATTATTCTTGAGATGCTCTTCTGAATCTATACCCACCACTGCCTAAAGGTGAGCTAAATAAACTGAACATATTATCGAACCCACTTTATAAGGATTGAAAACTTAACATTTTTATGAATTTGTAAGTAGAATCTGAGAAAATAAACGGCGACATCTTTCAAATTAAATTCTCTCAATATTCTTTTTAGAATCAACAAGAGCTTTAAAATTAAGCAACTTGCAAATATAGTTGTTTCTTCACGTCGGATAGGAAAAAAGAGATTTCACAATACTCGAGTCCGGTAGTGTAGGCCTCGTCTTGTTGAAAAAACGACTCGACTCCCGAGTTGCAAGATTTCTAGTCACTTCCTAATTCTTAACAAAATATGCTAATTTTAATTGACTTCACTGCGAATTGTCTTATTATCATGAACATGTAAGGTATCATAATTCCTGAAAATGGTGGAAAGACAAGCCGGGGCTCGATATTTCTTATTTGAATATTTCTCATATCCTTTTCCGAACGGAACTCCAATGGAGTTACTCCATCTCAAAAACGCTTACTATCTCTATAGCGCGTGTTCGAATCCCACTAATGTTGTCTTAGTGATTATATTGAATATGATTATAGGCAAGGGTCTTGATAATGAAACCGCTAAATTTTATTGGTGTGTAATCACTCAAGCAATCACTAAGACAATCACTTAGACAACATCAGTAAGATTCGAACACGCGCTGTCGAGATAGTAAGCGTTTTTGAGATGGAGTTCCGTTCCGAAAAGGATATGGCGCGAATAAGTCGACCTAATCGCTCCTTACAAACAAGTTCAAGAAAATATATTCCTGTAACTAATACAAAAAAATTTCTGAAATATAAAAATGCAGGTATCTTGAAAATTTCCAATTTAATTCGTAAATAAGTTTAATAATATTTTAAATCCATGATTTCGATTATCAGATAAATCACTGAACAAATCTGAATTGTAAATATCTCCACCCACTCTTTTTGTTAACCGAAGTGCTGAAATAGTCGAACAACACACTGAAATTAATATTAATCGAACAATTTTTATTCGGAAATTACCAGAGGGATTTTGTCAGACATTGGATACATCGAGCATGACCCTCATTTCAGTAAGAAAAACATTTTTATTTCTTACCTAAAGCAAATAAAAGGTGGATACAGCGACTCATTCTAATGACTAAAAACTAAATTATTTTTCCAGCTGATGATCATCTTTGTCTAATTTGAACGGCAACGCAAAATTTACTGTATTTTATTTTGAATGTCAATACCGAATCAATTTTTCTATATATATGATTCATAATCAAGTGACAAACCAATTGTTAGTAACTGTTAAAAAATTTTAAAAATGCGGTAATAAAAAAAATCTGAATCGACTTAGTCGATTCGACTAGGAAAAACTCATGTGAGCTCTAAAAAATTACAATCGAATACTGCAATTGGCAATAGTGCGAGGTCAAGACTCTTGACTCAAGATTCATCAATTTATTCGAAAAAGGTCACTTTTTTGCCAAGATGAAAAGTTTCTTAAAAATGTTTACAAGATCTAGCTTTGAACTTTGAATTCTGATGATGAACCAACAGAAAAACACTGATATAAGTGTTTTCAAAAAATCAATTCTTTCACAATTCTTCTTCATTTTTTCGAAACTTTCGATGATTTTTTTTCAAAAAAAGTCGAAATTCAATGGGGAGCTGGAAAATAAGGTCGACAATAATCGACTTTGCAAAACAATATACAGGGGGGGCGATATCGCTGGCCCAATATCACCAAATTTGCCGAAATCGCCGAATTTTTGGGGATTTATAATACAAATAAATCTGTGGGCGTCATGAATGACGTTATTATCATGGTTGAATTTCCCAAATTTACTCTTTTCAACTATAATTTGATTGCGATTGGTAAAGTATTTAATCCTACGCATTTTGGTGATTCAATTCATTCGAACCTATTGTGAAAGTCCTTATAAAATCAAAAATTAATTTGACATGTGACGTTATTTCAAAAGTCCCAATATCGCCATAATTTTTCGGAAAGAAAAACTTTCGGCGATATTGCCCCCCCCTTGTATTCCAAAAATCCAAAAATAATATACAAAAATGATATTACAAGAATTCCACATACCTGAATTTGAAGAATAACTGTTAAATTAGTTATGAGTTTATATAGGCCGTAAAGTTTCTAATCCATATTCGAATGTCAGATTGTTTTATTGATCCTGAAATCCTTAAATCAAAGCTGTATGAAACAGCTTTGATAATGAAAGCTTAACCAATTCTAATGATACTTAAACCAACGATTTTTTCTCCAAATATTAATGTTTCAGATTATTAAATTCATTTTTTAATAATCAAAAATACTTATCTACATTTTTTACTTATTATACTCAGTCCGATGTACAGTAGTTTATATTCAATAATTAATCTTTGCAATCGCTTTCTCAAAAATAAGAAAATATTTTGCTTTTTAGCGCTAAAACGGTCTTTAATTTTCAAGTAAAATTAATTTTAAACATGCGATTAGTCAAGAAATAAAATCAAAAATTGAACAAAAAAAAATTTTTCATAATAAATAAACTTGAAAATGAATATATTTCTATGAAAAGTACATGAGCGGAAATCCATTGTAAACTCATATGAAAATTGAGGAAATGGTTTATTTTTCTTTTAATTCTTTTTGCATTGAAACCGATTAATATCATTTGGATGTTAGAATTTTCATTGCAAACGTTTTTTTAACTACCTTTAGTCTACCTTTGCGCCCACACATTTCTTGTTGCCAATAATAGGAGAAACAAATCGTCAAACTTTCTTTCATCCTGAAGCAGTTCCATGTTAAAAGTCTAAAATAATTATTATATTATACATTTATTAAATATTAAAATAATATTCAAGAAAATATAAATTCATAAGTAAACTCTTTACTTGTTTAAACTTTTTTCAAAAATGATCAATCGAAAAATTTCATGTCATCACGTAGATGAACAATTTATATTTGATGTATCTAAACATAAAACATTGTGAACCAAAAATAAATGCTGACAGTTATCAAGTTATTCTGACAAAATGTCTAAATAAACGTACATCAAATTGTTTGATCTATTTTAACTAAATTTTCAAAAATGAAACCAATCACCATCCTTAGTTACAAATACAAGGGGCAAATTTCGCCGAAAATTTTGACGATATAGGCCAATATATTGGCACTTTAGGCAAATATAAGGCATCAATAAAGTATTGGTTCAAAAATTGAAAAAAACCCGTAGGTGTTTGAAATTAATTCATAACTTGACCAGTTTTTCAGTTTAAGGGGGTGGTGTTAGTGATTTTTGGGATTTCAGAGGCTTCGTACGGTTAGTCAAATTAAGACTGGACATTTTTGAAACAAAAATCAGAAAGATCTATCTTTGATCTCACGATTTCATTTAACAGTTAAGTACCACTCTCACCAACCATCTGGTAAACCGCGGTTAAAGACGAGTCCCTCAGCTTTTTCCAAAGAAAGAAGGATCCTAGAGCTTATTACGGAAAGGTTTGAGATATGGTGAAAATCTAGAAAATTGTCTGAATTTTAGTGAATCGGTTCTTTTTTTTCGATTTTTGCCTCAGGAGTCAGGAATTTGGCTAAATGTGCCGAAAAAGGGTGTTTTTTTGACGTTTTGATAAAAGGCTTTTTCTGTGGAAATACCAGAAACGTCATTTTCGGAATTTAACAAGCCCTAGGGGTGATGAACAATGAATTCGTGGTATTTTTTTGAATTTCGCCCTGATTGGCTGTAAAACGACAAAACAGTGCGCGAAAATGACAATTTTGAAAATAAAAGTGATTATTAGAAAATTTAAATGCCACCCAAAGATTCCTTGGGTATGATTTGCTGGAAACGATATCAGCAACTATGGTCTGATTTTGACCACAGCGGATTCTAGAAAAAAATTAAAGTTTTTCACCAAAATTATGATTTGATCTCTGGCACTGTGTGTGTTGAAAATCAGACCATAGTTGCTAATATCGTTCCCAGCAAATCATACCCAAGGAATCTTTAGGTGACATTAAAATTTTCTAATTATCACTTTTATATTCAAAATTGTCATTTTCGCTCACTTTTTTGTCGATTTACAGCCAATCAGGGCGAAATTCGAAAAAGTACGACCGATTTGATGTTCACTACCCCTAGGACTTGTTACATTCCGAAAATGACGTTTCCGGCATTTCCACAGAAAAAGCCTTGTATCAAAACGTCCAAAAAACACCCCTATTCGGCACATTCAGCCAAATTACTGACCCCTGAGGCAAAAATCGAAAAAAACAGAACCGATTCACTAAAATTCAGACAATTTTCTAGATTCTCATCATATCTCAAAACTTTCCAATATAACCTCTAGGATCCTTGTTTCTTCAAAAAATGCTGAGGGACTCGTCTTTAACCGCGGTCAACCAGATGGTTGGTAAGATTGGTACTAAGCTGTCAAATGGAATAGTGAGATCAAAGATAGATCTTCCTGATGTATGTTTCAAAAATGTCCAGTCTGCATTTGTCTATTCGTACGAAGCCTCTGAAATCCCAAAAATCACTAACACCACCCCCTTAATGAGAAATTTTACAATAAGTTTTAATGAAGTGAATAAACAAAATGAGTAGAGTAAAGAACTTAAACGAAAGCAATCAGAAAAAAATAACAAGAAGAATATTTTTGAAAATGAATCTTGAAAAAGCACTCAAAGTTATTGATAAAAATTACTCTACATAAATTATGTAACATAATGTTACTCTACAATTACTCTACAATTTGCGCTTCGGCAATATGCGAACTGGATTTAACACTAAAATTCCGAAATTGCGCATACTTTTGAGCGGTCTTTTTATCAGGCGTCATATCTTTGAGGCAGTGTCCAATCACATCACACCATTGGCGAGAATCCAGTGAATTCATTGGTCATCGCCTCAAAGCTATGACGCCTGATAAAAAAGACCGCATTTTCGATATGAAGATCCTTAGAGGACAGATCCTGAATACTTGAATGATACAAATAACGCGGGATACTAGCACTGAATGTAAACCCTGGATTGCAGAATAGGCAAATTTCATTGGTCAGATTTAAAAGGAATCAACCAATCAAATGCTCAGATTCCGCATTTTTAAATATTCAGGATCTGTCCTTTGAGGGTCTGTAATCCATATCGCCCCGTCCTGTAACAATTTTATTAACTCAATTCGGATACCGTGTATAACTTCGTGTATCACAAAATACAGTTTTTCAGATTTTTGACGAGGCTTTGAGATCCAGCCAGCACCCTCAAACGAATGCTAAGTGGCTCCCGTTTAATAATCTTATGGCGATTTTGTTCCATATAACGTCCAATCGGTCGTTGTCCTTTGCAATTTTTAGTAACTCTTCAATAATAACAAACAAAAATTAATTTCTACGCGTTGGCATTAAAACGGCATCAAATAAAAATAAATAGCAGTTAAGTTAATAAATACTGCTATTGGACATAGATTTGTACGTAATTATTGCAGATTTTCTCAAAATTGTTTCGATTCACCTTGTTAAAAATTAAATTTGGTATTTACTTTGTGGTGTGAAAGCCTGTGCGTTAAAAATCCGCAAATCCTTAAGCCCAAAATTGAGTTTGAAAATTGTACCATAAAAAAACTTTTTGTTGACAAAGCTTGTCGAATAAATTTTAAACAAGAAAAAATTGAGGCTAAACGTTCTTTGCACGATTTATGGTCATTAAACAATGATAATTAAAAGAAAACTGTTGAGTGTCTAAAACCGTATAAAATATATTTGTCGAACATTTTCATTCTGGTTTTTCCTTGATTTTGTTCGTTGAATCATCAAAATGAAAACTAAATTTGTTGAAATTGTGTAGCATAATGTGATTTGCTTTTGAAATTGGTCAAAATAAAAAAATTATAGTAAAGAATGAAAAACCAGCCAGAAAATATTCGACTAAATGACGTAAATATGGGTTGTATAAGTGCAAAACAATGCAAAAGTTCAATATAAATTTAACAAGTTTTACTTAACCTTATCTATTTAAATCTCAAAAAAATGTTGTCTCTCAGCGGCTCCTACCAATAATTTGTAAACAGTTGGTGATCACTTTGAACCTTCTTCAGCTTTTGACGCCAGATATTTTATATTTCATACTACCTTTTAAAACTTACTCTTTGCGAGAACTCAAAACCATGCGTCGCAATTAACGAAATACGCCGGCGATTATTTTCGCTGCCTATATTTAAATCAGTTTCAACAGAAGATATGGCATGCCGCCGGGTGACCACTTTTTTTACCAAATTTTGGTTTCTGTCTTTTTTTTCTCAGAATAGCCATGAAAATTTGTTGCTCAAAAAGCATATTTCATCATGTCCCAGCAATCAAGAAGACAAATAAAATTATTCTTTTTTCGAAAAAAGTCGTATTTTTGCATAATTTTGTAACCAAATCACCATAATTTTAGTTAAACCACTAAAACGTGCCAAATTTTAACGTCTTTGTTATTATTTAATTGAGTCAAAATGTCAAACTTTCCAATCGGCTTAGAAATATAGCTCCGCTACCGTAAATAAGAAATGAACTCATCCTAAACGGAATTGAAAGTTTTTCTTTTGGAACGATTTATCAATTTAAAGAAAAAATCTCAAAAAAATGTTAGATGGAGCTCTAAGAATTTGTGGAAACATTATAACAAAAACATTTCCATAATAACTTTAATTTTTGGAATAGAAAATCGAAAGTTTTACACGTTTGCGTTTAACTTGCATTTATAAAATCACTAGATTTTAGATGCATTTTAATTTACATTTCAAACACGAGCAAAAAAAATTTAATGTTGAAAATTCTTCTAACAATACTAATCTGGGAAACCGTTTTTTTGCGGGGGGCATTTTCGATTGCACCTGACTAACGATTTGGATTGAGAATCCCGCTGATTTGCTTATGATCCTACGCATTTTCAGCAAAAATAACGGTCTCCAATATTCAGCTGGTTTGAAAAATGTATTGAATCATCTTTTGTTCAGGAATTTTCAAAATAGGAAAAAAGTCGCACGGCGTATAATTGCAAGCTCAAAAACAAGTACAAACATTTGAAATTAATTTTCTTCATGAATTATTCGGCGTAAATTGCAAATCAGTCTAACTTTCAAGGCATTCAAATTATATTTTCATCTTCTAATTTCGAAAAAAAGTTCGTATAGGTCGCTACATCTGCCAATTTCACTTCTTACAAGGTCGTCTTGCCCTTACAAGGTTAGAGAAGATAAAAATTCATTTTGAATACAATTTTGGTGCAGTTATTTGACTATTTGGTTAACATGATAAAACACTATATTTTGGCGTAATTTTAATTATCTCCGAAAACACCCATCCACATACCAACATAATCATGCGTCGTAGTAATTTATTTCAAAATTGTGTATCCCAAAGAATTTGAACGACTTTCGAAAGGAAAATAAAATTTAGTAAACTAACAGTATATGACTTTTCCCTTTTCGAATTTGAATCACAGAGTTTTCTGGAAAATACAATGGTTCTCAATAGTCTGAAAGTGGTCAATAGTTTGAAATCTAGATTAAACTAATATTACTCATTTTTGGATTCAATTACATTAAATAAATAACGTTTTGCACCCTAAGTTATTTTGTCAACGAAATTGATTCGTAATCGAGCCTCAGAAGAAATTTTCATAATGACAGCTTAATAATGGTCAAAAGCGAAATATTTTTTAAATGATTCTATACCAGATTATTGATTGAAGCATTCCAGAAAAAGAAATAAATCAAATTAAGATATTTGTGACCAGTGAACAGGTTTTGTGTCTTGAGAGTATTTTCAGAGTTTTATTTTTTTGGTAGTTTTGAGTTTCACGTGCATAATAATTTATCTAATCGCTAAAAACATTCTGAAATACTACAACTTCTAAATAGCCTTATTTACTTTATAAGCTCGGTTAAATAATATGGAGTAAAATAAATTTCAAAAGGTCACACATATTTCATTTATTTAAAAATGAATTAATTACGGTCAATTGAGTGCTTATTTCGAATAACTCATATTTTCTAAATTGAGTTAATTATGTTTTGTTAACATAACGGTGATTTCATTACCTCTTAATTAAGCTCTCAATTTTATATTCTTCCAAATTGCACAATTTCAACTGGAACAACTGAAATTAACAGCAATATCAATCAATTACACTTAATTACCTAATAATATTGATCAATTACTTTTTATTAATAAAATTATTTATCAACTTCCATAATAAAATTTTAAATAAATAATTCAATAAAAGAGGTTATTATACATGTGTATACAAGGTGTTATACAAGGTGTATATATTCTTTTCTCAACGGAACTCCATCTCAAAAACGTTAACTATCTTTATAGCGCGTGTTCGAATCCCACTGATATTGTCTAAGAGATTGTCTTAGTGATTGCTTGAGTGATTACACACCGATCAAATTTAGCGGCCCGATATCAAGCACCTTTGCCTATAATCATACTCAAGACAATCAGTAAGACAACATTGGTGGGATTCGAACACGCACTATAGAGATAGTAAACGTTTTTGAGATGGAGTTCCGTTGGGAAAGGATATGGATTAAAGACCCTCGCCCAACAGATCGGTCGCCAAATTTTAGGCGGATTTTATTCGCTTATTTCTTAATTCAGGGTCTTGAATCAAGACTCTTGATTGGCCACGAACTTTTTATATTTATAATGTCATTTTAGAGAAAAAATAAGTTAATATAATCAGAAATTTGTATTTTCGTTCAGAAAGTCTAACAAATAAAAGATCATTTGTGATAATTGTATTTTAACTTAATCGATAATTCTGTAATTTGTCGTTAAAACACATCATTTAACTCACCTTATTTGAAACCGATAATCTTTTCTATTGATAAAATTATGCTGGAAATAATATATTTATTACAGTAACATGTCACAATAATTGCAAAAGTTTTCTTCGTAAATCACATAAAAATTCGCGAAAACTGTAAAAGAAACAAACAAACATCAAAAAATGTTAAATGATAATAAGAATTCATGCAATGCAATTGTGTTCAAAAGTTTACGGTCTTTATATCACAGACCCCAATTTGAAATTCGAAACAAAAATCAATAAGCTCGACACAGATTAAAAAAGGGCATAAGTTACACGACTAGATTCTTATTGTTTTTTGATTTCATGTCAAAAGTTGACATTAAGGTGACAACGAATTGAACTGTGAAGACGTGGTTTTCAAAAACAAGAGATATAATAAGTCACAACATTGAAAATCCCTTGTTGGCGGAAATTTCATTTCAAAATTAAGTCGGATTATATAAAGATAAAATACATAAGAATTCATCAGGTTAACAATTCAAAAAGTGCAAGAGCGAGTCATGCTACTGTTGTTATAAACAAGGGACGCTACATCGCCGGCCCTTCATCGCCGAAAGGGCCAATATCGCGGACAAAGATCTAAAAAAATTCACGATGGAACCCTAAAAGCCTACCAGTGAATATCTGGCAAAAATGCCCACGCAACTCAAGGTTTTTTACCATAAATTATTTTGAGTGCATCATGAATGACGGTATTTTTCAACATTGAATTTTACAAATCTTTTTTTCCAATTCTTGATTTATTGCGTTAAGTACTTTATTCTTCACATTTTTGTAGTTTACTTTGTTTGAACCTATTGTACATGTATGATTCTCTATAAAATTGAACGATTGTTAAAATTATGAGGTCATTTCGATTGCAAAAAAAAATTCTCAAATAGAAATATATTGGTCGCAAAGGTCCGATTGTTTCAGTCAGTATAAGACGATTTTGAACTTTACTTAATCATTGAACTGATCTAGAAATTTTGCATTTTGATGGTGCTCTTGTAATCGCATCTAACAACATAAAATGGGTTGATCTTATAATAACAAATTTACTTTTGCGTCCAGTCAGCACGATTCATGATCTCTGAGGTATTTGTAAATGGTATAAAATTTCATATTTCTTCGTTTTATCACAAGTTCGACCAATTTAGACAGTACAAGCAGTCACTGAAATAAATTATAGAATATAATTTCTTCTAATGTTTCAATTTTTTTATTAATTTTGTAGATTAAATTGACAAGAAATTTTGAAAGTAAAAAAATTCTTACGAATTTTATTAGCTAATCTTGAATAGTATTCTTCTACACCAATAATCCTAAAAATTCTTAAAAATTCAGCGGATAATTATTTCCAATCAACTCCATAGTTCCAAGATCGAGCGTGGAAAATTAGTTCTTCCTCTCATTAATCACGTGCTTCTAAAAGCGAATTAATTGGATTAAAGATTTTGCGAAGAATTGCGGGAAAACTTGCGCGCCTGTTATTGGCTGCCCGATTTCACGCTATTCTCCCGCCTCACTTTGATGACGAATCATGTGCATCAAAAAAATGGAGCCCACAGAGTGTATTGTACAAGCTGAATTTGGTGCGAAAGGCTCTTAACTTTCAGACTTTGATTATTTATTTTTAGCTGATCTCAAGTTGAATTTTGAAAATGATAATAAATCTAAACGTTTAAATCAAAAATGAGTTTTTATGTAATAAAATAAGATTATTGTCCAAGTTGACATTCATCTATAAAACCGAGAAAATACCGTTAAACGGTAACCGTTTCCTATTTTTCAGGTAACGTGCAAAATTTTACACTTTGAAATTTATTCTACCTTGTCGCTCAAAATCTGTTTCGGTGGAAGGATTAAAAGGAACTGCATCTGTTAAACACAAAGATTATTTTGACATATCTACTTGACAATACAACTTCTCTTGTGAATATCGTGAAAATTTGAAATCTGAATGTTGATTTCAGAATAAATCAAGTTGAATTTAAAATGTTCATGCAGATTGTATGCTACAAAAATGCTGAGGGTTGCTCACAGAAAAACTAAAAGATAATGCAAACAAGACGAAAAATTGCGGTTTTTGATTGTTCGAACACAAAAGATATTTTATCAACACGCCGAAACTTTTATTTTTTGTCTTCCGGTCTCAAATTTTCTCGATATTACGACTAGAAATTTATTAATATGAGTAAAATTGAGCTCATATTGAAATTCATTGATAAAAATGGAGTCAAAAGCAAAATGGCGAAAAATTCTTGCGCTGGTGAAATTCAGCAAACATTGAATAACGCAATTTTCCCTATCCTAATAGAACAGATTAAACATTTTTCTATAAGGAACGCATTTTTCTATAAGGAAATAATCGAAGAAGCAAAATGTAGAATTATTCATTTCACTTTTTTGCCATTTTGCTTGCGCGTCGACCAGAAATTTTTTTATTTTCTAGATCTACGTGTTTGTTTTTAGCTAGGTACGTTTTTGTGAAAGGCAAATATTTAACCGTGCGCGACCATAGTCATGCTGAATTTATATCATTAAGGGGCTGTGGGACTCTGATTTGACATATTCTCGGTGATATACAAAAACCAAGAGCTGAGGAGAAATATTGAACATGCTGATTTGTCGATCTATCCTGAATCTGACGAAAAAGTACATGAAAATTTGTTTTTGACGATGACGCCGATAGTTAGTGAAACACTGATTAGAAAGTTTGCGTACGGCAAGATGATATTCTGAAGTTTGAGGGGTTAAATGAAACGTAAAGTAAACATTATTTTTTGAGTTCAATCTGAAAAAACAATACTAAGATGAAAAATCTAAAAAATTCAAAAATTTCGAAAAATTTGTTTTGCTGATTTGGTTGACAGTACCTCTTGTGACAATCTACGATCAATTTGGGGCATTTTAAATTAAAATTCATAATGCTCCTGAAGCCTTACAAAACCAGAGTCCGACACCCCTTAAAAGGAAAGAATTTTGAATTTTCCGGAGAAAATTCAGAAGTATTCTTGAATTTCCTAAACTCAAATAAAACACGATGTGTAGTTCACTGACTTTATTTTTATAGTTGTATTGCTTCAGGTGATAATTTATACCATGAAAAAAATTTAATCTTCCCAGATCAGTCTTGCTTCAAAAAATGAATTTCTAATAATGGTTGATTGGACTGCAATCCCAGACATGAGCCACCCAATCTTCTGTCCCGATATCACGGAAACTTCTACTTCAAAAATAGTAGAGTAGTCAAAACCATTACTCCCCGACACTACTGCAGTGTTGTATTGGTTGTAATTATCATCATCAATTTGCAAATACAAAGTATAATAATTTCGATAATCATATTTACTGTTATGATTGTCGGTTACAATATGTACGCAAAACAAGTACCGTCCACTAACTGGCACAGTATAAAGACCGTTAGTTTTGGAATATGAATCGGTTGTATCTTTAATTTTGTGTAAGTAAACTGTATTATTCCATCTGTTGAATTAGTTTCGTGTCTGAAATTGATGACGTTATTCGAATAAAATTTATCAGTAATAGTTTATTTTACCTAATCAAATCTTGAAATAATTTTCCTATCTTTTAACCTTACGAAAGAATAGGCTGTTTAAGAACAATATCGCTCTATTTTGAGACTCTATTTTTATTGGTCGACCTATGCTTATCATTTATCAAAAGGTTTCATTTATCAAAATGTGAGATTTTCGTTTAAATATTACTAATTTTATATTATACCAAATTGAACTATTGAGTTTATAAATGTGTATATTTCCAAATAATTGGTCTAAAAAACCGAAAAATCCTTTATTTTATTTAATCGGTACTGCCTTTTTATCTTAACTTCAAAACTTACCCTCGTTCAGGCTTATAATCATAATGCATGAATATATTTTTATTTTGCTTTCCTTTTGATGGATCTGAAGGATATAAAGCATCATCTTCTTTGCGAGCGCACTCCAAGAAACCAAGCAAATAGATAAGGAAGCTGAACCGCCCAGCGTCGTTCCCATAACTAAGCCCAGTGACCGGTAATTGAGTTTTACTGGTTAAAATACCATCATCATAAACAAATTCATGAGAGGAGTCACAATTACAGTGCTGAAATAAATTTTATGTGTTTTAATAACTTATTAAGGGTAGACGCGATTGAAGCATTTTTATTTTCAATGACCCACAAAATTTAAGCTAAAATTTCACATAACGATGGATCAAAATTCTCACCGGAGATTCGATTCATCATTAATCGGAAATTTACCACAAAATTAATTCCGAAACTAAAATTTTTCGTTTCCTGCGATGAGCCGCTTATGGAAAATTTCATTCAAAAATGTGATAAAATAAATTTTGGTGGAAATTTCAACATTAGAATATAATGAAAAACCGGAATGATACATGGATAACCGACCTCATAAGACATATCCTGAATATTTGAAAAATGCTGGATCTGAGAATTTGATTGGTTGATCCCCAATAATTTTTGCTGAATATCCGGTTAAAATCTAAAACTGCTTTGCAGGGTCACGTGATTTGAAAATTAATATCATGAGTTATGAGCATAACTTATGACCCAAAATTTCAAAAAGGTGGTATGTTCAAGTTCCGAACGCTCACTGATAAGTGTGAGGTATCTGAAAAAATACACCATAATCAAATTTTAAACTTAGAAAACTTACGGTTTCAAAATTTTCGTAATCAGATTCGCACCCTTCTTCCGTCGAAAAACAATGACATCCTTCAGCACCCTCTGGTTGATCCCCGTCCCAATAATTCAAATGATGTTTTGACCGATCTTCCCAATAAGAAAAATTCGTCAATGGGACATTTGTACAATTGTTCAAAATGCTGAAAATAAGTGATATCGAAAACGGTCTTTGCTAACTAACTGGTAAAAATACCAACTCCAAAATTTTTCAACAGTTAGAAAATTTTAACCAGATATATTGGAAATTTAAATAGCTTCAGTTTTGTACCAGTATCGCGTGAATTTCAAGTGGTGTAGAAACCAAAAGTGGAGCGTTAAAAATCCCTTATGCCAAAATATAATTATCCATCCGATTTTTTAAAAAATAGTATCATTGGATCTCACTTGAAATTCTCTATCATTTTCAATTAGCAAGAAAAGCCTACGAGGGCTCTAAAATCGACTATATCGAAATATGTAAAAGTTTCCACTATTGGTTTTATTTAAATTTGAATAGATTTAATTTTTTTATATCGATCACGGGTCTCCTGGGCATTTTTTGCAGTCTTTTTAGCAAATTTTTTTTATATAATTCGGCTTTTGAAAACGATTCATCTTATTAAGTTCTTAGATAGCTAAAACTGAGCACAAATATCTAGTGAATAACAAAATAAAAATAAATTGGTCCGAATCAGACCATTTTTAGATTTTATTCTGAGACTACTGAAATTGGTTCATTATCGGTTTTTGTTAAAAATTGAAAACAATGGTTTAATTCGGATCTATTTTCAATTTTATTTTTCTCTAAATATTTGTGCTCAATTTGAGCTATCGAAGAACTTAATCGGATGAGTCGTTTTCAAAAGCCGAATAATATAAAAATATTGGCTAGAAAGTGGCAAAAAATGCCCAGGAGGTCCCGTGATCGATATAGCCTAACTCAAATCGAGAAGTTTTAAATCAATTTATTATAAAATAACACGTGTAATAAAATATATTTTTTATTTATGCGGCGTTTCGAATTAAGGGGGTGGGTGTCGCTTTTTGGTACCTTTCAATCACGCCTCAGATCAAATCTAGGGCAGTTGTAAAAAATCTGAGGATAATTGTTTGTAGATCTAGCATTCGTCTAACGATTACACATCTCAAAGTCAACCTTGTTACATCACACCACCAGGTGGTGAGTCTATTCTAGAGCACTAAACGGTTTTTTTTAAATCTATCTTCTTTTAGACCCCACATACAAAGCGTCTCAAAATTTACACAAAGTAGCGAATAAATGAGAACAAAAAAGTGATGAGAAGGAATTTTTCGATTTTTGAGTTTTTTTCTTCTAGAATCTCACTTAAACGCCGATTTTGCCAGTTTTTCGACTTCAAACTCTATCTTCTTTTAGACGAATGTTTAGAATGAAGCCATTTTTTCGACTTAGGTAGATAAATATAATGCGGTAAAAGTGATGAGAAGGAATTTTTGAATAAAATTCCAGAATTCTAAAAATATGACTATAAGTGAATCGGAAATGAAAAGTTGAAAAAAAAGTTCGTCTGATCGGAACACAAGGACTACCAAATTGAAGCTGAGATTTCACTGATCAAAAAGTTGGCTTACAGCTAATCAAAATTTT